>JAQGAZ010000425.1:0-63540 GCA_034692225.1 Polydesmus complanatus | reverse complement strand
CAAAAAGTTCTTGACAAAATTAATTCATTTTTGTCTTAGATTAGTGTTTCGCCAGCATTATTTATTTATGCAACAGTCACAAAATATTTTTAAAAAATCGTGAAAGGAAATTAATTACACAGCACGTAAACTGAATTTGTATTTCGTCACAGTAGACTAATGACGTTCTAGATCTATCGCTATTTTTTGGGAGGCATTACAGCTGGATCGAGTTAAGTTATTTGCACGTAGACATGTGCATACCGGGCCGTACTTTTCGTACACGCTGTTTGCGTCGCTTATGATGTGTTACAAACAGCACAGATTCCAACAACGGAATTAAGCTGAGTGTGGCCACATACGTCGAACCAAACTTTCACAACAGCCGAGTCGCCAAAAATAAAATTCCTAAATACTCATCATGACAGGAATTTAAAAATCTAAAAGAAACCGCAAAAAGTTCCGAGTTTTCTTTTTAAAGAGGCTAAAGAATAAGGCCAAAGTGAGGGGTGCTGGGAGAAGCAGAACTCGATATAAAGTGTGTCATGAAATCTGATCATAATGATCTCATTCCGTTCAATTTAACTGATGACAGTTTTTACAAAAAACGTCGAAACATCGTAATAAACCTCAAAAACAAAACTTAGGATACATTTTGCGTGCAAGTACTTGAAACTCGCTTGACTTTGCAAACCAACAAATCATTCTCGTTCTTCCCTTTATATTAATAAATTCTTCGCAATTTTTTAGTTCAAAAACTCTTGATTGTACTTATCTTACAACAACTATATTTATCCCTTACTATCATTTATAAATACCAAATATTATAAATTTAAAAAAAATGTTCGATTTCAATAATCTTACTTTTTTAAGCCAGTATTAAATTTATAGTAACATTTGCTGAGATTTTGCTTTAGAGAAATACTAGTATAGACTAAGTAAAAAAATATTTCATATAATATACAAATCAAAAAATAAAATAAGTAATCCGTCCCAGACTATCTTTAAAATTTTTCATCTTCATTAATAAAATCGGAAACTCTTCAAATAACTTTTTTTATGCATTCTTAGAATCCTAGACGAATAAAATTACTTTACAATAATATAGCGCATGAGAAACTCTCCTAAATGAATAAGAAAACTTGATTGAAAAACGAGCAGCTATTTGTTTTTAGACATTCTTCTTTTTCGAAATTAATTATTTAAACTAAGCAGCTTGCACCGAGAATCGCCATAAAATATTTGAAACCATCAACCGAACCGATTCGACTAAAACGCGATAAATCTGACTGATATCAAGCGTCGAATTCCAACAACTTGTCCACTGCTTTTGACGTTGAATGAGAACCAAAATTGAATTACTCAAATAAGACTTAATAGACGTCCATCAAATACCTAACTCGTCCAAATGTCGCATAAATTATAGATATGAATGTGCAATTACCTGATTAGTTTCCTCCTCCAGAGTCCTCAATTGCAAACATTGTTCGAGTTTCTTCAATCGTTTATCAGCCAGGCGAACCAATTTGACGACTGCTCTTTGCAGTTCACTGTACAGGGCATTGCTCCTTTCCACAGCCTCCCTATAGTTGAGAAAATAAAGAGAAAAAAAGTGGTGTGAGCAAGACACCGGCAAAGAAAAATAATCACATGTACGAGTGCAAACAGACAAACTAAACAAATTAGTTTTTAGAAAGTCGTATAATCTGTACCCGTTTAATTAGAATGACGCAGCAAAAGTCTTGAAAACTTAGCATACCTAAAATCGTGATTGTTCGGAAATTGACGACGAATCTCTTCCAACTCTGTTAGCGTTTCTGGAGCAGTCTGTTGCAAATGAACTAGCTGTAAGTCATCAAACACCTGACTGATGAATTTCTTGTGCAGTTCTATACTCTGCGTTGACAAGTTGACAGAAGAAGGTGCAGTGCTGCTCTTCATTTCTTGCATTATCCCGATTAACTGCTTCCCAACACACCGACAACTGTTGGTAAACGGTTCCGACCTCTATAAATATTTGAAAAAAAATCCTTTTAGTATAGATTTAAACGTTATAACGCAGACTATACATCTCAAGTTTTTATTTTAAACTTGTAATTGATTATGAAAATAAATAGCTTAACAATAGCGCAATAATAAAAACTATTAAAACATAATAAAAGTGAATTTAAACTGATTAAATACTGGAGAAATTGTCAAAAAATTGTTTATACGTAAGCACAAGTAATAAGTATTGCCTACTATACACCGGTCAATGGCACCAAAGTTTAAAATCCTGTCGATATTACTTAGCTATTGAACACAAATAAATGCCAATAATAACAATAAAAAAAATGCTCGACATGAAAACAATCAAAGCGATATTACATGTCATAATGTACGCGTTTACCCCTTCATGCCTTTTCAATTCCAGCTACACATAATCTTTAAGGAGAGTTAAATTGTGGAAGAAAATAGTTTCCTTAATTTATAAAGCAAATGTTGTGTAAGTAAAAGTAGTCAGTCAACAGTGTGATTAGATCTGACATTGAGTAGGTTCTTAAATCAGAGAGAAAAGTATTTTCTCCCTTCTTTTATACTGGAAAGATATGTGGTAAGAGTGTATAATAGTGTATATGCACACCGTACACATTCGCAAGTTGTCGAACAGCTTTGAAAAAAAAAGTTTAACTACGTTGGAGGCCGGTGTACGCACCGTTGAATAAAGTATAAAGCGTACGAATTGCAAGTAAAACGTGAAAGAAAGAAAAAAAAACTTAAACTAAGACTGAAAAGGATTAAAAGATCTAATACGAAAATTAAAAAAAAAACGTTTTACTTATTGGTCGCTATCTTGCTGTTAACCACAATAAAAATGCTTAAAATTTTTCGTAAATGTAAAAGATATCTGTTTGAAATAACAGCAGTAGATACGCGGAAATACTCTAAAAAGTTTTCTAAATAAATATATAAAAAAAAAATATATGTGAAAGAAGAGAGATTAAAGACATCAAAAGAGAAGCATTATCACATCACTATGTTTCTTGGAATATTTTAAAATGCAAGTTAATAACTTCTAATTTTCAATTTTTCTAATCTCAACGTCTAACATACAATATTTAAAAAGAAAACTAATTATTTATCTTTGGTGTAATTTAATACAGGTAAACTTTTAATAATTGTTTTTTTTAAATTAGTAAAATATTTTTCAAAAAGTAAAATCAAGTCCAGAGCAAATCTGACAAACTTTTAAATAAAAATTATCAGTTATAAAAGCATCAGTAGTGACCTCGTAACCACTTGCAACACCAAAAAAAGACATGCTTGACATCAAATATTTCATCTGCATGTACAACAAAACCGTTACCTAACAATTTGCATTTGTCCGATCTCTATAAAGTATCAGATAGTGTTTCCAAAGTCAGTTAAAATATAATTAATATTCGCATGTGCTCTGACCAAAAACTAAAAGCTACGTGATTATAATTAATAAAAAATTGTTTAGGTAATATATTTGTACGTAGACGTTCAAAAATGGCCCCGCTCCTCTTAAATCAAATGTTTGCCCTCCTCAAACGTAAAAGAAAACAAAAAAAATGACTTAATATTTAACTAATGTATTAATAAAGAAAATGACAGAATCATTAGTCAACATAAAAGTTAGATATAAATTATTAAAGTAATATTTGCAACCTATGTGCATGCTTTTTGGTGATTTCACCTTAAGTTTTAGGTCATGCGGATAGGAGGTTGAAAGACAATTATAAAAAAAAAACAATTTTTCAGTCATTAAGTAATCGTGAATTAGCAATCAACGTATAAAATAAGCAAAAACGACTTTACGTATCCGTTGTCTTTCCATTTTTTTTTTTAAATGTCGGCATGCATGCACAATAATTACAAAGCTTGGTGAAATTTATAGCTAAAGAATGACAAATTATGCAAGCAATTGGAAATTTTATTTACTAGTCAGATAATTCAGGAACAACCAATCCAAAACGAATTTTTATTAGCGTAAACTTCTTTTTCTTTCCTGGATTTTTAGCTAGCTTTTTAGAAAAAGCATTCTGTATTTTTCTCTGATCATAAATATGTTTTGGTTCTGACAAAAATTTGCGCATTCTTTAAGCAAAGTCATAAACACATCTCGTTTATACTGTCGATGAAGTAAGAAATGTACACAAAATATTTCTACTTTTTAGTCTTGTGCGCAGATTTAGAAAAGTTGTGTTTTAACCAACCCGAACAAAACAATAATCTAATCTCGACAAGAATGAATGTTAATGTTCTCACAGGATATAAAATAAAGGATTGGCTTTTAATTTATGACTCAAATTCATTGAGAAGGAAAAATGTGAAGTCATCTTAGCTTTTTAATAGTGGGAAAAAAAATAATAATAAAGATAAAAATTATGTAAAGTCGTTAAACGTTTGCATAAAATCCGCTTAAAAAGCTTACTCACTAATCCATTTCAAAATTAAATATCTTATTAAAATTTTATCGAGTACCGGTAATCATTTTTTTTTATTTTTCATTTGCAATAAAAAAAATATGCCTGATTATTATTATCCTTTATTTCCGGAAAATGTTTTTCGTTAAAGAATAAGCAAGTTCATTTTGCAAGTTTACGTTACAATAATTATTTTAAACTTTAAAAACGCCTAATTTTCTATTAAATTTTAAATACCCGGTACAGTATTATTACCTATCGTATTAATTGAGACAAACAACCAGTAAATTAACTAATCAAAACAATTACGTCAAGATTTAAAGTTTAATTCACCCAATTTCCTCTTACGCCTTAAAAAATAATTAAATTTTCTGTGTGATAAATATAAAAAAAAAAGACATTCAAACTTCATAATAACAGAAAAATTCAGGAAGCGGTTCTTAAATCACTCGGTTGAGATTTGACCGCACGCAAATCGCTCTTTTTTAATATGCAATGTAATGCTTGGTATGCTTGGCAACTGCCATGAGATAGTTTATCCGCACATTAAACAGCAGCAGAAAATGTTAAAACCATCAAATATGCGCAGCTCTTAAGCCACTTAAACCGAGTGACTTCTCCCACGTTGTTATTAAGTTCATATACGCGCATGTCAAAATAAAAAAAAAATTTATTCAAACATACCTTTCTGAATTCGATCCATTGATGATGATCGTACGAGTATTCGCCACCAAAATCGGTTAACAATTGATCGGATTTGATCACTTTGAAAACTTCTTCAACAATAAACACAACCTCAAACTATTAAAAAAAAAAAAAAATGTTAGAAGAGTAATTTTTCCTGAAAGTAAGTCTTTGCGTAAACACTTGCAACCTGTTGTTTCCTTCGTGAAACTGAATTAAAAATTTACCTTAACTGCACTTTTAGGAAAAGGTGTTGGAATTTTCCTCGGCGAAGTTTCCGTCCCAAGTGTAACACTTCCGATCTTCCATATTACAACCGTGTTCACAGCTCCATTTATACAACCCTATAAATACATTAAAAAAAAAAAATTTAATCAGAAAAAATAAATAAATAAATAAAACAAGATAATACAGTGTCAGTAAGTAGATCGGTTAGATGAAACTGAATATAGTTTCGAAGATGAAAGAGATAAAGGTGAAAATTAAAGTTCAACAGATGCTCGCAGGTTGTTGAATTTATAATTACATCATGATCAATTAATTATGTCTAGTTGAAAACAGAACCTCGATTAAATCTCGCGCACTTTATTTTTCCTCTTCATCCCCCACTCTATTCCCAAACAATATTTCAACAAAACTGTCGTGAAGAGCAATTATTTTAATCACTGACACCTAAATCTGTCTCTAGGGCGGTATAATTACAACCGTTTCGTGAATTAAATCGCATTATTTATGATTTCGCCATAAATTTTACTCTTTTCATTTTACTACGAGATGAAAAATCAAGTTACGGGAAAAAAATAATGTCATCATTTACCGAATTCGAGCTGAGATGTAGTTTTTTTAACCTTCTGAGATAGTTTCCATATACATGTACAGCACTTACCTGAGTCGAGGGGGGAGATGCCAGCAAAGGTGAAGTTTAATTACTAACCGGTTAACAATAATAATTGTGTCGACTGAAATTAGTACTAACAACACTACCAATCTTTTTTTTTTATCATTAAATCCTTAGCTGACATACTCACCGTGCATCGTAATGCAAAAAAAAAAAGAAAACCTGTAAAAATAAACTATCGAATTTCCAACAATTAAAAGATTGCTTAATTGCTTACACTTAATTTTTTAAAAAATCAAAACGCAGTAATGTAAATGTTAAAAATAAAAACCTTTAAAGTAAAAAAAAAATATAATTATTTAGTAAATGGAAGAAAACTTTCTACAATGTTGCAACGAAACTGTTAATTTTTTAGGTAATAATCAACCAAAAAAAATAATAACCGCAGCATCTTTCACTTTAAAAAATGAAATTGATCGCCTTTCTAGTTTACGATTTATGTTAACACTATAAAATAAATTTGCCACAATAATAAATTATTTTGAAAATCTTGTCAAAACATAACAAAGAGCCATTAAATTTATGTTATATTATATAAAAAAAATTATAAAGAAATAGATTTTATCTAGCTAAAAACCATTTTTTTAATTTTTTTTTTTTTTAATCTAAAACTACACTGAACTTAATGATCCAAAAATGGTACTTACTTCAAGTTTTAAAAAAGCCTCATCTAAAAGTGCGTAAGTTTCGTTAACTACTGTCCGGGCATCGACCAAAATGAGAAATCCTCGAGCTGCCAATTCTTTCCTGCAAAAAAAAAAAAATAAATAAATATTAAGTAAAAGTTTCACATTCGTTACGTGAACTAAACTAAAATTTTATAACCACAATTTTCTTTTTTTTTTTTTCTTGCTTTTAAATGAGTCTACAGTATCAATAAAAATGCAAGTTAAGCGTCAAAATGTAATAACTTCTCGCTTTTTCGCCTTGAATTTCGTTTTTATCCCCCATTTTAAAAACTCATTTCTCTTTAAAAAAAAAAATGCTCGAAAACTCCCGCTGTTTTATCACTAGTACCATTTAAAATTTACGAACTATTATCCATAATTTTTATTTAACGTGATCAGCACTTAAACAATGTTTAATGAATGTTTAGCCCCCCCCCCCCTCTTTTTTTTAAAACGATAATGCACCACAATCTAATAAAATCAGATGATGATATTGGCGTTTAAATTTTGTAAGAGGCTCGCTTAATTTTCAGGAAAAATCATCAGCTAAAAATTTCGATGTAAGCCAGCGCTGATAATTAATATTCATGAGTTTGGAGAGAGTGAAAATGTGTGGTGGAGCGGAGCGGGTGGCTTTCTTTTCAAAATCTTGTTGTGGCTATGGTGTAAATTCGCGATTCAAAAAACTGACAAGGAGTCGCCAAAAAATGTGTACATTCTTTGGCTGCTCTTACTCCCTGTTGTTATGCATAGTGGGATAGAATAATGAGTACGTGTTGTGCTAACCCCAAGAGCAGCTAATTTTCACAGCAGGGAGTCGCCAAGCATCCAATAAACACCACTGAAGATCGCCGATGTTCCACGTCGAGAAAAACAACTCACCGTCTCCAAAGTGAACGACCACAAACGTATTGACCATTATTTTTCAAATTTTTCCATTGCAGCTTAAATTTCAAGATTTTATTTTATGTTGCGCAACAAGTGTTCTTCTTTCAATTTTCAGCAGTTGAAAACTCCCCACTCTCCAATAACTTTGTTTGGAAATGTAAATTGGCATATAAAAATATGTCAAACTCAACTACATTAATTTTACACCATAACTAACCTAACTTTAAAGTATATTTATTGCACTATAACTTGTAGTGAAAACATTACCGGATATGTTTTAATTTTTTTTTGACAAATCTTAAATGTCTTATTTCTGTTATTATTTTTTTTCCTGCCTGATAAAAATAACAAATTTGGTAACCAGAAATCAACAATTTTAATGAATATTATCCGAAAATTTATAAAATTCAAAGAAATTTTAAAATATTTAAAATTAATTATTTACTAGTTTATTTTTTTCTTTTTTTTTTCTTTTTTTCTCTAATGAAAAAAAGCTGAATCACTCAACATTTAAAACGAAAATTTTAAGATAAAATACCTTACAATTAATTTATGTTATTATTTATAACAAATGTTATGAAGCATCTGAAATTCCAAAAAATCATTTTTGAAATGATAAAACAAAAAAAAAACTAATAAGCAATTTTGCGAAAGTTATCAAACCTAATGCTAACTCTAATTACATATTGAAATTGCTTGTGCAAATTCACTTTAAGCAAAAATAAACCTTCAATGAAATGTCAAAAAATAATTGAATTTTGGTCGAAATTAATTAGCTGCGAAGATAGTAAAGACAAGAAAAAAAAATCTAATTACGCAGCCGAGTAAATTAAAACTTATTTTAAACGTACCTTGGCACTGTATGAAAGTACGCCAAGAGTTGAGCTAATGCATCTGGCGTAAAATCGTGACAAGTTTGCAGAATCCCACAGTTGACAATGACTACAATCCGACCGGTTCGATCTCTGCATCCTGAAAAATCAAGTTTTCCTTGTTATTGCGCGTTATATTGACAGAAATAGAAAAATAATCATTTTACCTGGTATTACTGCCGCTTGTGACTTGAAAATGTGGTCGGGTACACCGCCAAATAAAACAGGATAATTAACCGGTCGCGTTAAATGGCTAACGTCCAAATTGTGCTGCTTGTCATCAGAAATCATGTCCTGATGTCCGTTGACCTTTGCTGTAACTTCTAAACCTAACACAAAAAAAATATAAATAAATTCATTTAAACTGAAATAGGAAGGAAAATTAAAAAAAAAAATCGGAACAAAAAATTTGAACTGAAAAAATAATTATTGAAGACCATATTAGGAAATAAATTCAGTTTAGCAATAAAAATCCTCAGTGATCTCAATTTTTCAAACGATAAAAACACCTACTAAAAAATTATTTTGAAATACAACGAATATCAGCAATTAATTGATTAAAGTAATCGCTAATAATTATTATGTCCTATTTAATTTTTTCTTTCTTTCTTACATTTATCAAATTATAAATAATTTCAGACCATTTATCGAAAATAAAAATCATAGTTTTCCGCTATAATTTTAAGCTAGGTTAGTGAAGTTCACAACCAAGCCAAAAGTTGAAGTAATAAAACAACAGTCTTATACGTCGTCTGTCTTATCAATAACTGTAGTAAACGTGAATCACAAGCTTAAAACTGTTTTTATTTAATAAATAACTATCACCCCCCCTCCCTCTATTCGTAGTATCTTTTATAATATAATGAATTCATTATGATATGGTAAGTGCATCTGAACGGACGTGAATGAAATGTTTAAGCGTGAAAAACGATGTTGTACACTTTACTTTAAGTTAATTGCCATATTCCAGATAGAGAAAATAAATAATAGGAGAATCAAAACATTAGAAATAATGGACACATCCGCGGTTAAAATAAAAAGCGTTCTTATTATAAGATAAATCTTCAGCTCACCTTTGCATTTTTAAAGTTATAAAATCCTGAATTGACATTTAAAAAAAAAATAGCACCAGCATTTCATAAGAATATCGGTACTTTTAGACATAGGCGCTAATGGTTGTATAAAATATTATTCTGACAATTAATTTTTTATTATTCTTATTATTTTATCTCGACTTGTCAAGCAACATTATTATAAATCGAATGCGATAAACTTTAGATAAATTTTATTTTTCCGCTTACTGGATAATATTTTCGGTATAATTTCCGATTAAGAGCTATTAACAAGTTGAAGAATATAAATCATCAAAACAATAACCACTTCAACTTTTTTTCCTTTTTCAATATCAAAAAAAAAGTTCAAATATTTAAAAACTCTATTCATACGAAAACCACAAAACCAACGTATTACTTAAACAACTTTCACAACTTTAAAAAAATTCCATAAAACGTTTTTAAAAAAAAGTAAAATAATTTTGTAAACGAATTTCATCCTGATTTCCCAAATAATTAAATATATTGTTATTGTTCAACTAAATTTTTTTTATTAAAAACAAAAAAAAAAAGTCGCATTTGACCTATTAACTTAAAAACTTAAGTTGACAACAAACAAATTAAATAATATTAAAAGAAACTAACAATTAATCAATTTAATCTGCAAATCTATAATCAATTGGGGAAGGTTTTAGCGCGGAATGTGTATGTAAAGTGTGCACAGCGTCATTTTACCGTTTATCAATCAATAAATTAACATTAATGCCAAACTGATGCTCCAATAATGATAATGAATGCGAGACCTCGACCCGGCCAATCGACCCCTTTCACCACACTCGATCATTGACTTACTAACATTTTATTACGCTGGAGGGGGGAAGAAAACATGAGGGGGGAAACAAAATTACAGAATAATAATAATAGGAGACGAGAATTAAAAAAAAATGGGCGAAAGGTGTTGACAAAGACATTAATCGCACTGCCATAAATAGCCCACAAACGAAAATGTTTGCTTCTTTTCTTTTTATACCTAACAAAAACCAACAAACCAATATTTTTTTTTTTTTACATACCGGTAGTCATCAATTTATTACATTTTCATTGTAAATAATTTTAGCACGCAAAGTTAAAACTTCCCTCCGACACTTATGAGCTAAAAAGTTATCAATATTTATGAGGTTTTGCGAGGTTTCAGTATTACCGTAAAAAAAAATCTTCAACAGTAAATTTATAATCCTTAAATCTAACAAGCGCGTGGTAATAAAAGCGAAAAAATCGAAACCGTGAAGAGCAAAATGTCTCTTTTTTTTTTTGTTTCTCTTAAATAACTTCGTGGCATAAAAATTAATACCTGTATCGTGTTATAAATAGCTGTTTATGTGTTAAGCAAACTTATTATAAATACTTCTAAAAAAAAACTTTTTTTTTTAAAGTGTTTCACAATTTTAATTGTAGATAATAACTGGCTATTTCATATTTCCAAAAAAATTTCATTTTTTGAAAGAAATTTTTAAAATCTAGTAAAATACGTAGGCTAAAACATAATTATACGTAGTGAAAATCAGTACTGTAGTACGAAATTTTCAACATAACCTTTCCAATAAAAAATTTTAAAAACCACAAACCAAGTCGCTGATTTTACTACGGTACAATATTAAAAAAAAAATACACATGCTTTTAGATAAATAAAAACAATTGAAAAATTGAATTTTTAATTATTATTATTATTATTTTTTTTTTTACTACGGTATTTATAAAATTTTCATTTCATCATTTTAGTATTTCTCACTTTAACAAAAATTCAAAACAGCCAGCAAATTAGAATATCCATTTAAAGTTTGTTATACGCAAGTTTTACTACCGGTAATTACCTTCCTCATAAAATTTTACTCCATTTTTTGTTTTTATAAGAAATTAATTTTCCATAAAAATTGACTAAAACATGATAAATATTAAAAAAATAAAAAAAAGTTTTAAAAATTAACTATTTTGTTAATAATTAAGCATAATGCCTTTCTTATTTTTCTTTTTTCTTTAAAAAAAAAAAAGTAATTATGTCGTGGATGATTGTTTTATGACATGGACTTGTTATGTGGATGCGAACACACCCGAACAACAATTTTTCCTCTTCACTAAACTAAGCAATCTTTTACTCTTTTTTTTTTTTAAGAAGTAAAAAATATAAAAGAGAAACGTGAAGAGGTTTCTTTTCTAAAGAGCTGTTTCAATTCCGTTATCATTTCCAAATGTTTGGCCTTGGAAGATGAAAGGAAACTTTAGTACAATCGCAAGGCGGACTTTTTTCTTAAAAAAAAAAAATAAATAACAAATCAAAGAAAAAGGCAACGACCTGAATTTTTTCGATCGAAACATCGCAACCACGTTCGCACATTCTCCATAATCGATGCTGAAGATGAGAAAACAACAAATTGATGCACAACAAATTTTCCGGTTTCAAAATGAAAACTCGCGAATATTCAGTGTTCGTAAGACTAGTTATTTGATTACCTTAGGCTTATCCGCAAATGCTATAAGCAATGAAAACATTGGCCGGGTGTTGTATTGAGACCTTTACATTTATTATAACTACTGTATTGACATAGTTAAAGATATTTATAAGTCAAAGCCTTAAATTATGTAAAACCGTAATAAAGAATAACCATTACAGTACAGTATAGCAAATATTATTTACATAATTAAAAACAAGCAATACTGCCATGTGCTACCAATTTAACCTTAAAATTATGCATGCACATGCTAAATGTTCTTGTGTAATAAAACTCTAAAATATTAACTTTCTTTAATATAATAAAAAAAAATGAATGAATACCGTACTGTACACAATTTATGGTAACTACTTTTTATTGAACACCTCGGATAACACTGTATTTTTAACAGGTGCTAGCCAATTGAATATGCTTTCGTCAAAATGGAAATTCCAGAACAAACTGTTTATTTTTTTATTGTGCTCAAAATACCATTAAATTTTTTTTTAAATAAAAATGTCGTTATTCCGAGCATAATTTCCTTCAACTAACAAATTAAGAATTTCGCAACTAACTTAATCATCCAGTAAGATCCCCGCTTAGTGCGGTTTCGCTTAGCACTGTTTTTGGATTCCCATAGGAATAACTTGCTATATGCCAGGGTATGGGACCGTTAACATAGCCCCGTTTAGCGCTGTTTTTTTTTTTTATATAGAACGTATTCCCGCGCTAAGCGGGGGTCTTATTGTACATTGTACAGTATTCCCGTCGATTAAAATACATGTATCAAAAACTAAAAACTTTAATGACTTCGTTACACTAACACACGTTACGATAACTGGCATTATTCTGTTTTTAAGCAAACTTTTTTATATAAAATTTAAGATACAATTAATCCTCGTTTATACAGAACGTTGCGGACAGAACCCATTCTTAATACAGTAATACCTGCTTAATAGACGCATTGAGCAGAGATATACAGTAGTATTTATTGTATTCTAATACTTGTTGCGTCTTTTGCTTATTGTTGAAACGTATAAATTCAGCTAGTTTTTAGATAGACATTATTCAAGAAAGATAGTTTCAACGTATAAATTCAGCTAGTTTTTAGATAGACATTATTCAAGAAAGATAGTTGCGCAATGCATTATGCATATTAGTCTAAAAACAATTGTCAGTTCATTAAAGTTTTTACGCTGAAAACTCGTGATAATAAATGGCAACAAAAAAACACAGAAAAACATTACATCTGCTTATGTAATCCCGGTACAGTATTTAAAAAGTACATAAACATTTAATTGCAGTACATGTAATATTTATTACATTGCTTTTTGCTTTGCCGGGTTCTCCAGACGAGTTCTCAGCATGAAAACCTTGCGGAACTGACATTCAGCTACATTTTAACGCTCATAATTCTCAGGACAATATACATCGCGCAACCACCTACACTGAGCGGCCCCGAGTAATGTTTATCTAAAGACTTGCAGGGTTTGTACGTTTCAACAGTCAGCCAAAGTACCGGTATTATTATCTAACACAGGTCTCTGCTCGAACTGAAAAGTATTTCAGAGACCCAGGGCACTAATCAATACTGTATTCAAAAGATTTTTTAAAAGAATCTATAGAAGGAAACAAAACACTTAAAATTTAACAAACAATTTAATTTGCATTGGCTTAGAGCATGTCATAAGATTTCTAATCAACAAAAAAATACTGAAAGCGTTCCAGATAACCAGAGTTTCACTATAATAATTATTATAAAACTTACAAATTACTATATCTGCGTCACGTCACATAATTTATAATCAAATGTCACAAAAACCAAATTCTCCAATACCAGTACCAAATTCTAAGCTAAAAATAGGTTTTTGGCACTACTGTACAGTAATATTCAACTTAAAAACTGCTGTTTCACCACACATTCGGTTCGTATAAATCTACAATTAAATTTATCTTCAATAATTAACCCGAAAAATTACGCACAAAAAAAAAATGTCATATTTTGTCATTGTCCTATAAGGATAGATGTACCCTTCGTATGTAGGCCACAGACTTGTGCCCGTTGAAACAAAAACGCCCCCCTCCACCGCCACCACTCGCTCCAGAATGGAAACGAATGTCAATCCAGGTTATTGTTTACTCAGGTGCGCTCTTAATTTTCTCGTCATAAAACCAAAAGACGACATCAATAAACCATTCTTCCCTTTTTTAATCCTACGAGCAGCTAACCAAAACGACCTCCCGAACGAAGAATCATTCCTATTCTGACAACGAGTAGTGAATGAGAAAAAAACGTCAATTTTATAACACCTTCCGAACGCTAAAGCTCAACAATAAGGATTAC
Organism: Polydesmus complanatus; assembly: GCA_034692225.1. Classification (NCBI taxonomy): domain Eukaryota; kingdom Metazoa; phylum Arthropoda; class Diplopoda; order Polydesmida; family Polydesmidae; genus Polydesmus; species Polydesmus complanatus. The sequence continues at coordinate 49,239 of JAQGAZ010000425.1, read as the reverse complement.
AACTTCGGATTTACCATGATAAATCGAGCGCCATAACAACAAAAAAGAAAATTCCAAAATTTGAATGGTTAATTGTGAACAAAACTGATCGATATACATGGACACCTGCAAAACCACTTTCTCCGGTTTTATTACAGTATAAACGTAGACCTAGCTTCAATGCCAAACAGTTCTACGGTACCTCAGTTAACGAAACAAATGCGTTTATTGCGAGAATGTTCACATAAAAACAGGGCTAGTTTTACGTTTTCTTGACGAAATAATATTTTCTTTTCTTTTTTAAATAAACTTGCAACTTTGTTTGTCTCGCTTGTTTTCATATTGTGCTTGCTTTATCTTTTTTACCTTTTATTATTCAATAACGCAAATTAATAAATAAAGAAATTAAATAACTCCACAAATAATTTAAAAAAATAATAATAAACTGGTAAAACGAAACTAAATTCATGGAATAACGCGACATTAAAATTCGTTCTAAACATTTTACGGATCCACGTATAATTCACAAGGTAACTGTAAATACGACGCATAATATACTGCACGTTTTGTTGGAAATTTATTCGACGTGGATGCACTTGTTCGCAACAGTCATGAATAAAACGCCAACACACATTTGTCTCAAGGTAAGGCTTTGATGTTACTAGCGGTGTGTAACATTCGTCCTTGACTAGTGGTGGGGGATTAAGGTACAACAAATGTTTCCGATGCACGGTAACTCAAAAAATAAAATACAATTTTTATTGCCTTAATTACATTCGAGTCTCAATAAGCCCTCTATTCCAAAAATATACACGCTAATAAAATAAAAATGTGAAGAGGATTGAGAAATCGAAAATAGTAAATCGTATGTTTCATCATTACAATAGCAAAAATAATTAAAAGTTAGCGATATTAAATTCCTTTCCATTTTTATACTGTATTGTATTAATAATTCATAATAAAAATGAAATTGTCATAAACCCGGAAGTTTAATAATATTTATGAATTAAAAAAGATCACTTAAGTCGATCTAAGCATTATTAAAAAAAATGTTCGTTAATTACAATTTTAATAAGCATTTACATAAACAGCTTTTCTATGCGAATTAATTAATTTTTTAAACTTATAAATAACATGTTCAATAAAAAAAATTAAATTATAAAGTCTACTACAATACAAGTTTAGCATTTGTACATGTAATAACTTTTTTTTAAAAAATAAAAACTACTTAAAAGTTAACTTCAAAAAATATAGCTTAAATACAATATTACAAAATTAAAATAAAAATTATTAAAAAATTAAATTAAAATGATCTATATTAATAAAAAAAAATTAAATTTATACGTGGGCTTTAATTTTTAATTTCGAAAAATGTGGAAAGCGGTGCTCCCATTTTAAGACCGTGCAGTATTTTCAGCCTTAAGTTGGGAAAGTTATATAGCGGTTGTATTACAATTTATAATACTGTATTATGTAATCAATTGTAATAGTAATTATACGATAATTGGAATTTGTTCACGTTGAGCCCAGGCGCTGACAAATTTTACATAAATTTTTAAAATTCGCCATTATAACTTTTTATTTTTATTTATTATTGTTAACAATATCTGAAATACAGTAATTTAAAATTTTCGTGTTAATGTTAATTTAAAAAAAAAAAATAGTTAAATAGAGACTCAAAATAATAAAATAAAACGAAAACTACTAAACATAAATTACGGCATAATATACAGTAATTTATGTGCAGTATTATTGCATAATGATGGCCAAGTTTAAAAACGAATAAACATTTTTTTTAAAATTACAAGTAGCCTATTAAAATCATAATTAAAAATAAGTATCGAAACTTCGTAAAATGTATACAGTGACTCGATTTTTTATATTAGTATTATTATTCTAAAGCAATTTCCTTACTATTGTGTTGAGCTCTCCGTTTCACGGGTCGCATAGCTTTTCAAATCCAATAAATTCTTCATTTATCAACGTTATAAATGAAAAAAAAAATAACCACAAAAATCGTTTAAATTGCGAAAATTACTTCCAAAAAAAAAAAATTAATAATAGGTGCACACCGAGCGAATTCCACGTGTCTCCCGCTCACAAGGAAGACGAAGCCCGCTCACCGAGGCGGATCAAACGCCGCTCACTAACTGCCGCACACGGGCAAACAGGTCGGCTAACAATATCTCCCGAATTCGAACGCACTATCACGGCGAAAATTCCCCTCTTCGCTTCTCGGCATTGTCCTTCATCGTATTCGATATCCAAAACACTGGCAAACAATAACACCTGCTGTCAAGCAGCTCAAAAAACGCGAATATTCCCCCCGCCTCTGAACATGCAACACGCCAATCAATGGGAAACTCCCCTCACAAGAAACTCCCCCTTATTCATTCCGCAAAGAGAGGAAATTCAGGAGAGAGTGAGACAGGAAACACGTCCAGATGAGAGCGATGCTCAAAAATAAAAATGTTCTTTTATTTAATGTCGATATAACGAAATAAAATAATCAAATACATTTTGTCTCGTTGTATCAAAAAATTCGTTGAATTAAATATTTAATACTACTGATATGAAATAAATTATTAAATTTCACTGTTAAGCATTTTAGATCGCTTGAAATCAATTACAGTATTACATGTATTTGCGAATAGATTTTTATTACCCATTTAAATAACATCACAAGATGTTATTTAGTTAGCATCGTGATGCCATTTTAATTCTTAGTTTTATTCAACTGATTCGATTCGGACCGATCCATCCGTAAGTTTATCGTTTCGCTATGACCGATGATAATTGATTGATTGTATATGCATGTTTATGATGATTTTTTTTTTTCATTGATACCGTCTGTTACTGTATTTATTATTATTATTTATTAACTCTACAATCAATGTGACACATTTTAATAAAAAAAAAAAAAAACTGCAGATTTTAATTTGTTTTAATATAATTTTTCTGATTCCTATTAAAAAATGAAAATGTTCGACGAAATTTTTCGATTCATCTAAATAATCATGCTTGGAAAAATCTTTTTTAAGACAATCGAAATGCTGTACAGTAATAAATTATCAACACCAAAAGGATAACGTGGACGAAAAAGCTCAAATGGTAGTCTTTACCACAAATTTTGTTGTGGGTTTTTCAATTTGCAAATTATTCTACAAAAGTTCGTTGTATAGAGGATTTGGTATTGTTGAGGTTCTTTGTATCGACATTTGTCAGTAAATGTACTGTATCTCTCCTCTCGATTTCCTCCTTCTCCCCCGCACATTCCCCTTCTCAATCTCTTCTCCCTTTTTTTTTTTTTTTTTTTGTTCGCTCAATTTCTCTTTTTTTTTCTTCCTTCGCTAATTTAACAACGTGTAAATTTATGATCTCAAAATCTGTCGAGAAATATTGTAAAAAGTATAGACTGATCGTTATAATTATCCAGCCACCGTTTCCAAAATATTCTCCGTGTGAGACGTATAAATCATAGTAGTCTGCATAAATTAATAACACCAACCCACCCACCTAACCACCCTATTCACATTTTTAAAAAAATAATAATTCAATTATAACCCTCTCTGATTTTTCATTCTCAGCACGTTATCGCCAATTAAAATCCCTTATTATGGCATTTTGCATTCACCAAATTTACTCGTTCCCCATTTCATTTTATAATAGCCAGATGTAACAATAGAAGCTCTTTTAAGAAGAAATGATGGTGAAGTAGAAAGTTTTCGTCTTATCCACACTTTGGTAATTGAATTAAAATTTTTTTTTCTTTTTCTTAATTTCATCATTTGTATAGAATTTGTCAGTATAAATTTGATAAAACTGAAAATTCATTACCTTAAGTTTGTTGCAAAATATAATTATTCATTATAAAGATATTTAAAGTAAAAAACAAAACAAAAAAAAATCTGAAATTGTGTTTCAACTGAAGTATTTAACATACATGTATCGTACTTATAAAGAAAATAATTTCGGTTTAAGTGTAATATCATCGATCACTAGATTTCGCATTACCGTATACAAAAATTTCGTAAAAAAAATGATCGTGATAAGTGAATTCCATCATAATTCCCCAATTAAACTCGTTGCATATCTTTTAAAATTTAAACCGAAACTTTCACGTCGATTTTTTTCATTTTTCTTTTAAACTAAACTCGATAATAAACAAGTAATTACAATAAATTATGGAGTAGAGTAGTGGGTTGCATACCTAAATGACGTAGCATATAACTACGGTAAACATAATCTTAGCTGAAAACTCGCTAATTATTAATATGTGTGATAAATCGTCGAATGTTAACTTTTTGACGTTGGAAAAAAAATTATAAATTCCCAAATCTAATCGATTTCGGTTTTTTCTCGCCACAATTTTTATTTACAAACTTATATTATTTTTTTGCATAAAAAAAAAACCCCGAATGAGGACGCTGCAGTTATTTTACTATTCGTGCGGCGTCACCTCTTATCTCGTAATAGTAATAATAATTTGATCGTACCGAAGGGATGAAATCACGTCATTTCAATCGCGATCGATCACTTCCAATAAAAAAAATTAATAAAACAATTTCATTTTTTTTTAATTCTTCGGTCTAATTAATGTCGATTTTATTGACAGCATCGATCGTCACCACTGAAAGATTATTCAATAAGCTGATCATTAACGACCATATCGATGACTTTGCACAAAAAATATTGTTACACTTGTTAAATACTGTAAAAAAAAAATGTATGTAAAAGTATTTTTTTTTTTTTAAATAAAAACAAAGTTTTGTAGTTTACAGTTCAACTTAATTAAACAACTGTTAACTTTATTACATGGAAGCAAATTGTAAAAAGCGATGTTGAATGCACATTTTCTTTTTACTGTTCACATCTGTTGCAAAAAATGGGCAAATTTAATAAAACTAAGTGTTGTTCCTGAAAGCAAAGCAAAATAAGCCTCATTTATTTATGGCTCGGAAAAAGTCACCTCAGTCCTACCCGTGATCGATTTATTCGCATGGCATTGACACTTCCTCACCCACCCACTCTCAGCACCCCAACCACCCAATAGCAGCACCCTAATCACCACCTAACTCTCGTATATACCGCCTCTATTTACGCCCCATAAATTCGAATGATAAGATAGATCTCTATTCATTTATTTCACTCGCGAATTTCTCTAAATATACAGAAAAAAAAAACCACTAAAACTCCACTAGATTCGGTTTCTCTCGTATTTTATTAAAGCACAATTTTTAGCAACTAGTCTAAATTCTTTTAAGACTGATAAATTTTTATCTAATAACAAAAAATAAATAAGCACGGAATTATTCTCATTTCTATTTTAAAAATCAAATTGAGTGTCAAAACTACTACTGCATTAAAGCAAAATTGCTTGAATAACCATTAAGAGCTTAAATGAAAACAATGTAATCAGTTATAATTTTCGTCATTATTTTCGAACTTTGCTAAGCAATTTAACGCACCAAGTACTGGTATTTTAAATGCATATTATTTTAACGCTAGAATCATAATTCACATAAACCGTAATACTGTTGAATATAAATTACCTTTAAGAAAAAAAACCGACCTACCACAGCTCGATTGAATATTTATTGTTGAGAGCATTAAGTGCCGAACGTTTATAGTGCTTCTGAAGTACGACGCTTCCCCGGAAATGAATTAAATACGAAATAGAAATCATAAACCAAGGCGCCGGTGTTAATTAAATCTAATGAAGCAAGTTGGAAAAAAAAAAACATTCTTCTAAAATTTAATATACAATACAGTAGTAGTAATAGAAGACGGTGATAGTAAAAGAACAAGAGATGGGGATTAGGACAACGCCCGGGCCCACCCTTATCGTCATCACATCGTCATGCAATTGCAAGCAATTACCACCGTTTGATAATTAAAAAAAAAAAAAATAATAATAATAATTAAAAGTGGCTGTATCGGAAAGATGAGCGAGTGAACAAGATTTTAAGACTTGGTAATACCCGATTTATTTTTTATTGTTGCAGCCGTCATTATACTTTAAACGTTGGAATAATATTCTTCATTAAAGAATAATAAACGAATAAAAAAAAGTTCTCTTGTAAAATAACATAGTTTTTTAATGTTATTTCAAAGCAGAAAAACCTCGATTTAACGTTTTTAAATAAAATTTGAAATAGAAAAATTAAAAAAATTGTTTATTACATAAAACTTTAAAGAAAGCATTTATAATCAATTAAAAATGAAGGAAGCAAGTTGTAGCTTTTATAAAATAAACGCCTCGTACAATAATAAATAATAAAAATCAATAATTAAACTTAATCTAAAAATTTATCTTTTCGCGCGACAAAAGTCGTAAATTTGAATTACATGCACTGATACATTGAAAACCATTTACGCAATAAATTCAAAAATCGATTTTTGCTTTATGATCTATGAAAACAGGTTAAATAACCAGTTCGAATAATTATGTTCAGTCATTTTTTTTTTAAAAAAAAAGTCGCATTAAATTTTTTTAAAAAATTATTTATATATGATACAATATTAAAAGGTAAATAAATGTCGTTTCAATACAAATAAAATATATAGTTTTAAAGAACATAAAAAATATATATTTTTAAATTAGGACAATACTAATAAATAATAGGCTACTCGGTATTAAAAAAAAAAAAAAATTCCGGTACTTTCACAAAATGCCGCCTCAAAAAAAAATCGCCAACGATAAATCGAGGTTGAGCTATACTTTCTCAAAAACTCAAAGAATAAAAAATTAAGGAAGTGTAAATTATAAGTAAAAAAAAAATACCGCAGCGGGTGAAAAGTAGTCGATTACTTTTCAAAATGACAGGTGTTTTCTCCTTCGAGAAAAATATAAATTGAGATTAAGTCAGCGAATGACAAAGTTAGAAATACCGGTCAGTAGTGCAACAACACCAAAAAATCATTACTATACATCTTTTTTTTTTCTAACGTTCACGAGAAGGTATTTTGAAATTTTAACCGACGATCATCATCATTATTATTACGAAGATGATGATGTGGTGTTGCACCGAGAAACTACCGAATTTGACTCATTTTAATAATCGATCCATCATCATCCACTCCCCGTCTAAAACTTAATTATACTCTGACTTTTTCTCAGCTCGCTTGATTATCGAACTTTTTGGTTCACGTAAATAGAAATCGAAGGACGTTTCCCCTTTCCTCGGATCACCTACATTTCCTTAAAGTAAAGATCCGGAGAGAAGATAAAAAGTAAGATCTAGGGCGCAAAAATAATCTCACTAAGATTCCAATCGTAAATAAATAAACGCTGGCAATTATTTCGAAAGGAGGAGGGGTAAAAAAATATTTAATTCCAGATCGAAAATGCGTATCACTTTATTGACCGAGAGAAGCGATCAAACGATATCGTTAAGATATCATCAAACTGCGATTTAGAAGACGATAAAAGGTGTATTTTGAATAGAATATAGTATTAAAAATTTATAAATGGTGGTAGGAATAATTATAGGTTGATATTATCATTTACTTGAAAATATTTCTCATAAAAATCGGATGATAAGTTTTAGAAAGTAGAAAAACAGATCGTAAATCTTGTAAGAAAAACAACGAAAAAAAATGAGCTAGATTCTGCATGACGATTAAAGTAAACTCATCTACCGCTTAAAGAAATAAACAAATAACTAATTCGCCGAGTAATTCAAACCATTATATTTGATTATGTAGTTTTGATAACTTAAATAATTTCTTCTAGTAATGCAATTTCGCTTAAATAGTATGCGTATATATTTATTTAATAGTAAAAATTGCGAACATTGCCTTTCAATATTTCCATCAAAATAAGATGTAATAACACTAAAGCTCCGCCTCAATTTTCAATTAAAAATGAGAAGCAAACTTTGATACTTTTCACAAGATACTGGATGTTAACAACGTTGTGGCTACAAGAAAATGATCGTTCCAAAAAGTCGTTACTATTAACTTCTTTGTGGAAATTTAATCCTTTTGGTAAACCTCCTTTTCTGCCAACGAAACTCTTAAAATCTAGAAATGTGAGGCAGTTTTTTTAAAAAAATGTCAATTCTCGGTTTATGTACAGACGTCAACGGAATATTATACAGCGCGTCTGAAATGTTACTACTGAATACAACTTCCTATCAAAGTTAAAAATTTAAAAGTGGTGCCATTTTACAGAAAAAAACAAAAAGTTTTTTGTGTATAAAAATAATTTCTTAACAAATTCAAAAAATATAAAAACTCAAAAAGTAACTTTTGATTCTCATTTAAGCAGTGGCCTACTATCCTGTGATAATAACGTATTAACAATGGAACAAAATGTAACAACAATTAAAAAATAATGTAACTAGTAAAACATTGCTACAGACATTCAAAATGTGAACAATTTTAGAGGTATGTTTAGGTCTAAATTTTAGTCGGACTTGTGTGTCTCATTTGGTTTCCAAAAGCCATTCAATACTCTCACATGCATCAACTGCGTTCATTTTAAAGCATAGAAAGTTGCATAATTTTAAACGTACATAATAATTAATTTAAAAAAACACAATATTAAAACATAATTAATTTTAGAACAATTTAATAAAAATTTATCTTTAATTTTATTCTATGAAAAAATTTTTAGCATGGGAAACTTTATTTCTGAAAAACGTCATTTTTTGAATTTTAACTTTTTTTTAAACTCTTTTAAACAGTAAAACCCCATTTTAATATTACCGCGATCAGTTTCATAGCATCGCTAAATGATGTAAATGTATCATTATTGATAATTAAATTAATATGAATCGACTTCCTATTTTTAAAAAAATAAAAATTTATTCACTACAATTTTGTTAACTTTGAGTGACTTTCCGACTCATCAAATGATCGAAGATGGTTTCAAGCAGGGTGCGTACAAGTCAAATGCCAATCAAATTATCTTCCAAGCCAACATTGATTTTTTTTAACAGCAAATTTTACAATATTTCGTATATAAATGTGGGATTAAAATATTTATGTTATGCACTTTTTTAATGCGGAAGAGCAATTTCAAACATGCTAGTGACCTAACCAAAATGTTTTTTTGTAAATAAAAAAAACACCGACAAACGAAAAAGATGCAGCATGTAAGCGCCGTTCAATGAAATTTGGTACCGGTAATTAAAAAAAAAAAAACATTTTGAAAAGCGTTAAAATTGCCTAACAATTTTGTCCGACGCCTTTATGCATTATAGTTTGCAAGTGATTTATAGATAAAAGGCCCATCCTTTCGAAGGTCACAAGGACCCAAAGCGTGTTTCCCCTCGCCTAATTGCACTGTCGGAAGCGAAGGTCTCGCCAATTTTCACACTTCAACGTCTTGAAAATAATCACCACCTTTAGAAAAAATAACCAACTCACGATCATTACTCAAAAATCTCGGTTCAGTAAATAATGCTTTCTAGACGAATAGAAAAATAAAAAAACTGTATTCGGCGGATTTTCCATTTTACACTAAAAATACATGCGATAAACGTAATTTATTTCATGCCTTGTTCAAGTTCAACCTGTTAACGAGCGGGTTTCATAAATTAAAATGAACATGGAAAAACAGAGCAATAAGATTTTTTGAAAACATTTATGTACATTATTATAACAATAGTTAATTTTCTTTCCTCATTTAATGATAACTACAAGCATTTATAAAATATAACCAAGTTCCGTGAGAATAAATTAAAATTGTACAGTAATTTGAAAGTCATAAACATCGCTGCTCTGCAGGACTGGACTTCAACTTCTTGAAACCTTTATAACGTAAGAACAATTAACATAAGAGAATTCGCGGTTAAAGCTTTTTTTGCTCGTTCTTATGCTTAACTCCACTTATTATGACGTAAGAATTAAAATTTTTATGTTTATTATTAACAGTTAAAATAGTAAATTAATTCTTTCTAAAGCTTTAATGGTGTCACAAGTAAGATTTTTTTTTAAAAAAAATACAAACACAATTTTTTTTCCACAAATTTATTAACTTACATGCAAATCTGATGACGACATAAGAAATAAAGATAAGCAAAAGAACCAGCTGAAAAGCTTAACCGCAAAGTCTCTAGTGATTGCACTTTAGCAGAACGCTTGATACTGTTTTTTGAATTTAGCGAGTGTCTAGTTTTCCTTTTTGATTCGTGTTTCATAGATTTAAGTACTGTAATTAGTTTATAGGGGGCACCCACTAGTGACATTACTGTAGTATATTGACTTTTCAAAGTGCAATAAAGAAACTGTATCTAGCTTACTTCTTCCGGTCCTGTGTTTGCTTTAGTAATCAAGTCCGACATTTTTTATTTAGTTATTAATTTATACTCTCGTTTACACGTAATAGCAATTTCAAATAACAAGCACCTAATTAAGATAACTATTAATAATAATTTTCAAAAGATAATTATATAAAAAAAAAACTACTTCAAGTTTTAATTTTTTAAATGGCTATAAAACTATTGAAGCTTAAAATTCTTCTATCTTTTTTTTTTTATCAATTTAATTATTGGACTGGAAACAATTATTTAAAATTTTCTTCAGATCTTTATGAGAATCTGTAACCGTTTACATAATCACGTTTATTGTATAAAATTTCGTCACAATAGCGATTCTTTCTAAAAATTCTCCCCAAATCTCTCACTTTTACTTTCCCATTCACATTTTCGCAAACGAAGATAATAATAATAACAAAAATATTTTTAACAATAATATTTGCAACAAAAGCGTTGTGTAGTGCGTTTATATGAGAGAAATTAGTTGAATTGGCGGAAAAACGATTGACGCGGATGTGATCACCGAATATACTGTACAGTATATCAGTGGCCCAGATCTTTTTCTTTCAATTGAATATCACGGTGAAATAGAAACCAAAAGATAAACCGAGGTTATTTAGTCAACTATGAGAATTTATCTCAGTTTTTGCGCTATTTCATTTTCTCCATTTCTTAAACTAAAATCGATCTTTTTTTTTCCTCCTTTTTTTTTTTAAGATGAGAAATTCTGATTTTGAACAAGTTAACCGCAATTTCGACAAATAATTTTGGCGCAATTCTCAACTCTGAGTCAATCGTAAACGTAAACAAATAAATTATTGCCTTAATTCTCTTTCGTTTTTTAAAAAGAAAGAAAAAAAAAACAAGCATTTGTAACATGAAAAATGTGTTTGTTTTTTTTTTATTCACTTTTATTTTCGAACAACTTTTATACGAAATAATTGACCGGTCACGAATAGTGCACTTACGCGTAATTCCAGACAAACGAATAAAATACTCACAACGGTTAAAATATATTTCCCCAAAACAAGTTCTTTTATTATTATTATTATTTATTTATTAAAAATGTCGAAAAGATTTCCGTGTGATTCTCGTCTAACGGCATAAATTTACGTAACAGTATCCAATTTCAGACAACCATAAAAATTCTTTTTCTTTTCGAAAGATATTTCGGTGCTTCTTCCACGACGACATAAGCACGAATTTCTGGAGGCGTTACACCATAAATGCGTAACATAATCGCGCAATTGTTGTAATTGTTCGTATCAGTTGAGAGAAAGAAAGAGAGAAAATCCGTGGTGGTCGAACTTTTGATCGAAAAAGCCTAGATTTTACAAAACACATAATAGTTGAACCACCACTAAATTAAAAATTATTACTTAATAGCATTCAATAAATTGAAAAAGCGGTGGATGGCACGCGTACGAGCGCAAAACTACCGCATACAGTATATATAGAAATAATTTGCGCAGTCATGCCTACTTTTTATTTGAAGAATCAAACCTACAAAAAGTTGAAATCAATTAACTTCAATTAATTTTTTTTTTCAATAATAAATCTACCAATAACCAAAATTTCATGGCGTGAGGGCTAAAATTAATATTAAAAATTTGTATGAAATTCTATAACCAACAATAATTCCGTGCACTCAGAGTTAATTACATTTTATGAACATAATGGTTAAGACGAGTTTTACAAATATAATTTGATAAATTGATTTTATTATTACCTCCCATTATATTGAATATACTGAATAGTCTAAATATTTAAAGTCAAATTTCCGGATTTAATAAAATAATATAACCTTTAAAAAATTGATAATATTAATTAAATAAAATTTATATCGAAAAAAAATAATCTTAATTTCGTTTTAAACGTACCGGTACACTGTACTCATTTTAAAGCATTATACTGTATTAATAAAAATTATTAATCTATAAATATTAATAACATTTATTTATAGGATTTGATGATTTTTCAAGTACAGCATGACGCAAATTTTAAAAAAATAAATAAATCATTTGTTAATCATTAACTGATTTAAAACACCTGAAATCGCTATAATTACTCAAATTTCAGCACTAATTAATAGAATAACAGTTAAGGCAAATTAAAGTATTTTTAACCTTACATTCTATGTTAACAATGCATCATAATAATATTTTCCTTGATTTTATTTTCCAAATTACTATACTGTAATAGATTCTAATTAATTTTATTCATTCAACCATTTTTAAATCTAAACAAATTTAAGTTCACATGGTTACAATTTACAATACTAGGGTAAAGTAGTTATTAAAATTTAAAATGAATCATGAAACAATATTATTTTTCAATTGTATAAATTATTATTTATTTATTTAAATTTTAAACGTGTAAAATTCAGGTGTTGGAAAAATACATGCAAATTGTTTTTTTTTTTTAATTAATTTGCGCTCACTGTCATAGTGACCTGCAGTAATATAATATTCCGATTTTATTATGACAATAAAAGGATAAAATGATAATAAAAAATCCCGTTAGTCAAATCATCGATAGATTCTTATAAAATACAGTTGGAAGCGTTTCAACCTAGATTTCCGCTACTTTTTACCGTCTTCCTGTGTGAAATGTGCCACACTGTATTATATCCTTATAGCGAACAAGTTTATAGCTTAGACTGGCGAACCAATTGAAAAGCCATAAAAATGTAAACGCAAAAATAAAATTTATTTCCAAACCAATACAACCTTTTTTTTTTTTATAACACTACGGTACTATTGAGTCTTAATGGCGTGAATATTGTTCGTGCAATTCCATTATTATTGAATAGCCGACGAGAGAGGTCATTAAAAACGAGTTGCGTGTTAAACGTTCGGCATCCGGAATTTGACTTTCTTTTTATTAATAAAAAAACAATTAATTATTATTAATTTACTTCCCAAACGAACTAGCCGCAAATTAGATAAACAGAAATAATAATAAAACTTAACTGCTTGATGATAAAACCCCAAACTTAACCTAGCAAAAATTAAAAAAAAAAAAATGCTGTATTTTTAGATATCAGCCTCGAGTTTAATTAGCGTTATGTGAAATGTAAAACAAGAACAGAAGAATTTGCTCATCTCTTCTTTTACCGTACGTTAATAATACGGCAATATGAGAATCGCTTTTACGCACGCAAAAACTAAATCAAAAATTTTCAAAATTTGCCAATGTTAAATTACTGTAGGCCTACAGCAGTTTCTTCTTAAAGAAAATCTAAAAAAAACTACTACAATTTACTACCGGTATTCTACTGTAATTTTTAGAATTCAAAACTTTTCCCAAATAAAATTTTTAAAATATTATTCCCTGTTCTTAAAAGTTAACAAAAAAAAAGTTGTTCAAAAGTAAACTAAGCAATTTTTTTTACTTAATAATAATTTAAAATTAATTCAAATCATTAACTTCTTTATTTAATTCTACTTTTTACTTACTAGCTTAAAATTTGTAAACCAAAATATAGTTTTCAAACATTTTTTATAAATTATAATGTGAAGTCAGTTGAAACTTGCTTGCAAGTAATTGCTTGGGTCTTCAATTTACGACTTACTGTATTTGCAATAATTTGAAATTAAAGTTTAGTGCAATTGCATAAACTTAAATTTTAAACCACTAAACTCGTTTACCGAAAAACAAATAAAAATCTAATTTGCTTGCAAATAAGTTAAATTAAATTTTATTTTTTGCGCAAAAACGAGAAACGTGTAAGTAAATTTGTATAATGCTGCAATATCAGTCTTAAAAAAAAAAAAACAAGTCAAATTGTTTCCAAACTTTCTTCAAATAATTTAATAATTACTAATCTAACCTTCAAAACAATTGTATCTTGTTATTTCACTCTCCTCACTTTGAATCGGTCATCAGCACCTTCATTATTTTGAGGCGCCCAGTTTCAAAGTGTTCTAAGTCCAGAAATCATAAGTTTGAGATAATCAACATTTTAAAGCTCGAGCATAAGTTAGTTTCTTGTAAATTGAAGTACAGTACTGTAACTTCCCCTATTGAAGTACGGCTAGATTTAAATATAAAACGTTATTAACAAAAGCATAATGAATTTTTGGTTTAAAAATAACATTTTTAATAAAAAGCTGGTGAAATTGATCGACTTGGGCAGTGAGACAATTGAATGATGCGAGGCTTTCGGCAAATAGTGAAGCTAAGCAATTTGTTATTTGTAGCACTGAAATACAAATTCCAAGAACAAGTACCGGTAGTTTTTGAAAACATTGTTGAGAAAAATGGACTTGGATCATTTTGGAACTGGGCGCCTCATTTACAGTTCATAGCTTGACCCCGCTTAACCTACCACCACCATCGTCGATTTATTTCTTTCTATAATTATCTTTCCCTCTCTCGCTCTATCTCTTCCTCGTTAAATGAATTTCAGATCGTCATGCAATTGCGTTCGAAAAGAGATGTAGATTGATCGGAATGACAAAACACTTTGGAAGTAGCTGAACAAACAGAAGCAAAAACAAAACCGGTGAAGGAACCGTTGATAAAGAAAAAAACAACGAATAAAGCCCTCAGAGAAATTCACAATATCAGCCTACTATCATTAATTATTATTATAATCTCTCCTATTTTTATAATAAAAAAAAAAAAAGAAACTTCCAACCGTTACTCGTGTTTATCAACGTTTATTCGTTAGTCACCCACCCACCACAGCTCTCGCGATTAATAAATATTTACGTCCTAACTCGAATTATTAATAATAAAATTGTTCGTGACCAAATAGAAAACAAAAAAAGGCAACGAGTTTGATGCTTCTAAACCGGTTGTTTATTTGTCTAAAAGGTAAATGTGAGCCCCCCTTTTTTGTCTTTCAAATGTCGACTTTAATAAACATCAGATGCACCAATATGTTGCTGTTACATAAGCCCCTCCTTCACACCCGACCGCCCACCCACAAAAATATATATATTTTTTTTTTTTTAAACAAGTGAGTTCTAAGTTATTTACGAGTTCAACATGTATTGAGCGCTCGAATGGCCAAAATAAAATGACCCAATTCAACTTGATTTTGGTAATTTGAGAGTCACTTTATTTTGAACACACACAGGGATTAAAATGGAAGCCATCGAAGAGATTCAACACTAATAAAAACAAATAATCTTCTTCCTCCTTAATGATATTAAAAAGTAGGAAACACAAAAGTTCAACTTGAATTTCAAAGAAATTTTTAATTTGAAGGATATACTCGTACTTAAAAATGTAAACAGTTGAAAAACTAACATTTTATTTACGAAAAAAAGACAACTTAAATAATTCTCTGTAATTTACGATAATTGGATAAAATCCTCGAATAGCGCGAGAGTTCTGTCAATAAAAAAAAAGCCACGGGTAAATTAAATGTTATGCAGAATTTCATAAGATAAACAAAAAAAAAAAAAAAAACCCAAAGACGAATTATTAACCAGGTTCAATACAAAAATTTAACATATTTTAAAATAATTGTTAAAAGACCGGTAGCAATTGAATTTAAATTTGTTCTAGCGTTTGATTAAGCGTTAAAAAGAAGTTGGAAACTATTAATTGGATAAATTAATCAAAGGAAAATTAATAAAAAATATACGCGTTAATAGAAAAATGGAAATAATCAAAACTATCAGTTCGCGCATAATTATACAACTCGCGCAAATAGAAGATTTGAATACAAAATCGTTGAAAATAATTATTGAATCGCAATTTTTTTTATTCCAATGGTCATTAACTAATTAATTACGTTTCAACTACTGTACTTTCGTTACTTTACGTTTCAATGATTGGAAACCCGTTATAAGAAAAAACTGATTAAATTTAATTCTTTACAGAATAAATAGCAAATTTATAAAATGTTGATCTATTTATCTGTTATGTAAACAGAGATGAATGCGTTTTTCATGACACAGAAAGTGGAATTTCAAAATAACAATTTAATGAAATGATTCGATTCTTTTAAAGAAAGAAATAAAAATAAAATTGAATAAGAATACTGTAAATAATTTTATCTTAAATTTCAATACACAAAGTCTAAAAGTAAACATTCGAGATTGTTTAAAAAATAAATAAATATAAAAAACATATATTTTAAATTAATCTCCACCTAAAAAAAAATTCCATTATAAAATCATTTTAATTTTTATTCGATCTGATTTATTTTACGTCTCCGATATAAAAAAAACAACAAAATTGATAAATTGATTTTTCCTAAATTAATTGTTTACGTCTAAAAAAATGTGTTTAAAAAATCAAACGTTTAACCCCTTAGTATAATCGTTGTTAACTGACAATAAAAATAAATCAAAAACTATTCAAAAATGAAAACCCGGAATAGATCGAATTTCAGCTTCATCTAATAAAAACTAGTGTGAAATTAATTAACATTCGCTTCACACCTCCCTAATTATTATTAAAATCATTAAATTTAAAAAAAAAAAAAATTTACACGAAGAATAAAATAAACATTCGGCATCAAATTTCGTGATTAAAGCACATGCGCGAGCTTAATTTTTTCCCGATCGAATTCTTCCTGATTATAAAAAGAAAAAAAAGAGGCCAATAAACGCGTGCGAAAAAATTATTACAATCTCAGAATAATCAACTTTTACTATTGCGTTTTAACCGCTAATTATAATTATAAAAGATTGCAAAAAAAAAAAACCAAACAATGAGAAAATTTAAGTCGAAAAATTAAAGCAAACATTTTCCCAATTATTAACCGAACTAATCAAATTGTGATCAATCCATCACTTACAAAGACGTGACATGCACATCACTTTGAAACTACGGTAATTAATAAATTTAATCAAGTAAAAATAAAACATCTAAACGTCAAAAATGTGCAAAAAAATACGTTTCAAAACTTTTTTTTTGTTTTTGTTTTTTTGTTTTTTTAAAGAAAAGATTAAATTTCATACACTTAAAATAATGTTTATGGGGAGCATTTTATTATTTTTCTTCTTCAAAGTGATCAGTAATACTTCGGTGTGCACTGTATAATATACAGTATGGTTTCGTTTATTCCAACCTCAAACATAATTATAGGTTTTCTTTTTAAAATATGACAGACCCAAAATCCCATATTCAGTCGGCGTTTTTCTTCAATTTCCCCTCCCTCGACAATATATCTTCGGATTTATTTCAACCGAGACACGATATACCTAAACATCTTTTAGAAAAAGAGAGTTGAAAATTAATGCTACGGCTACTTGTAAGTACAGTTTTTAAACGAAATCACGTACAGCCCCGCACTTTCATTAATGTACTCAACACTAACAGCGCAATTACCGCTCCAATACCAACACAAAAAGAAGAAGAGAGAAAGAGGAAAAAAAAAAGAAAATATAAAAAAAGAAAGAAGAAAAAAAAAAAAAAGAGTACACTAAACCCGAATTTAATTTTTATATTTAAGAACTTAATTTTTAAGTATAACTGGTGAACTTAAAAACCTTCAACTAAAAATAAATTTACTGTAATGTGATAATCACTAGTTACAAACAACCCACGTGATAGAAAAAAAATTGTTGGTTATTTCTATCATTCTTTTTATTTATTTATTTATTTATTTTTTTGATTAATGCACAAATCTAAGCATTTTTACCTCTTTAAACCGGAAAATATTTTTTGCCGGCTCAATAAGCTTTTTTATAATTTTTTAAAAAAAATACTGTAAATATAAACAGTTTTAAATCCATTTTAAATAAGATTCTTGTTCAAGCAAAAATAATGGCAAACAATACTTTTATTGTTCTTAATTTGTTCTATCTAAATTTTGACTAAACTAGTTTTATTTTAAAATTTATTTGATAATCAAAACCTGATCAAAATTTTAAACAAATAATAAATAAAAATGTTCTAGAAAAGATTAAAAAATTTCCACCAAAGCTTAAAACATTTCTATATACACGTACAGTAAGTATAAAAGATTTCAAGACAAATATAAAGTCTTCTGGATAATTACGAGTATTAAGGTTTCCTAGATAACTGCAGTATAAACCTAGTAAAATGCATGCTCTCTTAGAATTCCGGCTTATAGATTTCTCACCTTATAATTATTAAAATGTTTACCGGTGATCAAAAAAGTTTACTTGAACCTCGTTCGACCGTTTGAAAATAAAGTAATAAATAAAAAAATAGGTTGTTGTTTTTTTTTTTTTTTTTACCAACATACAGGTATTTTTATCTAAACTCTTCCCCAGTTGTCTCCGCCCTGACTTAGCATTTCAAGGATTCACCCTTGCCGAAAGGAAAATCCACGGTTAAGTATCAGATAAGAGGGAACACAAAAAGTAAAAAAAAAAAAACAGATTTTTTTTTTCTCCTTCCGACTACTACCTGTAAAAATGTAACTAAAAAAAATCCAACAAAACTACCTTTTTATTTTATGACCGATTCTCAGACTACTAAAAACCTACATAAGCCAACAAAATTCTACGTTAAAATATTATTAAAAAATAAATAAAATAAAAAAAAGCAACCATTGAAGTGAAAAAGAGATGAATTGAATAAGAGACGAAGAATAGCGAAATGTTTATTTTTTTTTTAATAAACATATTCATGACGTCGGCCGCTATAGCTTTCAAAAAAGGATGATGACTCATTCTATTTATATCTCGCATCATGAATCTTCAAAATAAACAGTTTTTTTATTATTATTATTATTATTATTTCGTTCTAGACATCTGAAATCTGAACGAACTTTCAGTGCTTGACTTTCGTCTTAAAACTAACTTTCACATAGCCTTGGTGAGGCTCATCACGTTTCATTATGAATCGAAAAAAAAAAAAATAATAAACAGTTAAAATGCATTGATAATACATGTATTTCTTTTTTTAAAAAATATTTCATTTTGAAAATCTCTCCTTGAGCTGGAAATATGTTTTCACAAGTTCAATGACTGAATATAAGTTTACCTTTATTTTCATTTCTACTTCTTAATATTATGAAGAACGGAACTCTATAAATCCTCGATTCACGTTTTTCTTTTCCGCACACCTTTTCACTACACCAAAATAATATTATAGAAATTTTATGATGGTAAGAAACGTAAACATCATTTATTTAATAGAAAGTTTCGTTAAGAACAATAAATTGTGCAGAGGTCAAATTTTTAAAACTGTCATTTATTTATTTATTTTTTTTCGGGTTTTGTTTATTATTAATTTTGCAATTTAGTTATTTTAAAAGTAATTATGCAAAACTTAATTACTGTATCAAAAAAAAAAAACAACCACCCAATACACATTTTTCGTGTTCGCTGCTGACATATAGAAATCAGTTCATTGAGCTTTAATAAAGAATTCCACTTGGAAGTTTGAGAACCGCTCTCTAACTGTTCATCACTTCTACTCAAAGAGTTCCTTCCACTCGCAAAAATCCGCAAATCTAAAGAATTCTAACGACTTTTTTCGGTTGCTGATTCCTCACTCAAAAACTATTTTCATTCATAAATTCTAGTATTGCACACCATTTGCAAAGCACAGAAAAACTGGAAAAATATTATTTTGCAAATTATTTAATGAAACATTTTTATTTTTGAAAATCAAACCTTTAAGAAAATATTTTACATAGCCTACCCCACGTTCGAATGCTATATTAACTTAGCTCTCTCAAGTTCAATCTAATAATTAAAACCACTGTAAAGCGAATTTCGGTAATGCGAAAATCTCAGTATAACGAAATATTTGCAAAGTTCATTAGAATGGCTTGCAACGATTCAATTGAAAATTACCATTGCATGTAATTTCGCCTTTCGTTTCAACGTAAAATTAATAAATTAATCACCATCGTCTTCTTTGTCAAACCATCAACACATTTAATTAAAAAAAATTAATAAAATAAAATTAAAGAAATAATTGACTCACCGATTCCATTTTTCGTAATTTCCAAGCTGTTTGTGGAACTGAAACACTCGCCTAGATCCGAATGCAAATGATCCCCATTACTTGAACTTGAATTGATGGAAGAAACGGAATTGGATGTTCCAGAACGAACGAGTTTCTTTTTCTCGTTCGCCATCATCAACATTTCTTTGCGTTCTTCTATGGGAGTAGTCTGAACTCCGGAATCTTTCACGTTTACACCCAGTAAATTGCAGCAACAATCGTTCGCAATCTTGTGATTATTCCCATCGTCCTTACCATTTTCCGTCGTGACTTCAGCGTCCGGCATCTTCTTGGTCCATTCCAACGTAGTGGATTGCAATTCCCACTTCATGCGTTTGATACCTTTTTCCACCGACACCAGCATGTGTTGAAGCAGAGCGGTCATCTGCTCGTCAGACACACCTTCGGTCAGTTCGAGAACCGCTGTCGGGTTAATTCGACCCTCCTCCATCGTGCTAAATAGTCGACCAAACTCAGCCTCGTTAATCACATGTTCTTTTAGACCAGACGAACGCATAAAGCCGTCACTACAACCGGTCTTGCTCGAATATTTTAACACCAATTCAGCTCCGGGTCTTTTGGGTCGAACGCACAGATAATAATCGCCCGGCCTGAGAAGAGCCGGTTCCAATTCGCCTAAGGACACGCTGATACTACGAGCCAACCGAAGAGGCCATCCTCCACACAACAAACACGATTCCGAAGACGATCCTCTCACCAACACCTATTAAAATAGAATAACAAATATTATAATAAATATAAACCACAAAAAAAAATTGAAAAGAGAAATATCAACATGTGAGTCAGTTCTTTCAAAAGTCATGCAACTTGATGACCACGCAAGAAAAATTCTCTCGGCTGACATCATCGTTCAACTTTTTCAAACCTTTTTTCTTTTTAAATAGATGTGCACGAAGATGTTTTTAGGCTAAAGATATCAAAATTATCTTACAGCTTTTAACCGGATTGCGGAATTTTTAATTTTTTTTTTGTTCGAGTTTCAAAAAAATCAAATAATCGAGTAACAATTAAAACAATAAGTATAACAAAAAACGATTATTCTTCGAATAAAGATCTAACGATTAATTAATTTACTACCATCACGTATATTTCTTTTACTTAAATTTGTGTTAATTGACATTCATAAAGTGACAATTTTTTACTTCATTAAAAATAGAATTAGCAATGTCTATAAACTAAATATATAAAATTCACACTAAATCTATAATTAATATTATAATCAGTTTAAAAAAATAAACTTTTCAATTGTTTAAAACGACAGATAAGTCGTGGAAATTTTTAAAAGACGATAAAACAAAATTAGCAGATTCAACCATAATTTAAAAAATTAAATATTAAAATGTCTTTATAATACTGTAACTATAAATTCACATAATATTTACATCCGAGTATTACGTTCAGGTAAACCAATATTTTTATCAATGAATGACCAATTAAATTTCACTTTTTTGTTCACATTTGAGAACTAAATTAACTTTATTACTTTTCCTTCTTAGAAAATTATTTAAAAATGAAAATTACATATATTTTTTTTTCGAATGAGTCATGGCTAAAATTCCAAATTTTCATTTAACCGTGATTTTTCTGAGCATTTAAAAACCGCAGCTGGCATTAAATTCCACATAAAAAACGTGTATGTTTCATCAGATAATTATTCACGATAAAATTCTAGTTGTTTTTGTTTAGAACGAGTACTCATTTAACCCTTCGGTCCTTCTATTCAACTTCTTGTTTGACGAACTTATTTCTGACAACCAAAAAAAAATAAGCAGAAATAGTTCTAAGAAGAAAAGATAAATTTGGTAAATTTAATTTGACAAATTCGTGAGTTCTATCTGTGCATCGGTATTATTTCAGAATTTTACGTGTGGCATAGATAATATGTATTATAAAAGGCTGATCGTCTACGCAAATTTCAGCGTTTATGACTATTGATTTCGTGATTTGTATTTGCTTACCAAAAAAGTGAGATTTAAGATATGTGATTTGTGCGCAGAAAACTCGCGCCTAAGCTTCTCGTTTTCCATCAATCATAGCATCGTAAACACCTGCTGATCATTTTGTGTGCGCATTATAGCCGCAGCATTTGTTTCATAGCTCAAAAAATCAATCAAATTCCACGCATTGTCATTCCAAACGCCAACAATGCTAAATCAATGCAATCGACTAATACAGCAATGTCACATGTTTTCTATTACCGGCACTTGCATTAATTCTAAAAAAAACTTTCTCAGTTATTGGCATTGTAATAAATTGTAAAAATTTAATTACCGGTAAACAAAATGTAAAAAAAAATTCTTCTTTATTACGTAAATAAAATAATTTTCAAACTTAGATAAATTATTAAATCGTGATTTAAGCGTCAAGTCGTCCACAAAATGAGTATTGTACTGTAAACTAAAACAAACTTGCCAAATTTTAACGAAACAACGGTTTGCGCGTTTCAAATGTCTCTTCGGAAATGTATTGATGAAGATTAGTACTGACTTGTTTACAACGGCTCTATTAAAACTATAAATACTGTTGCTATAACAATCCGCAAATCACTCGTGACGAAAGTTCACAGCACTTTTTATTAATCTTAAAAAAAATTAACAACTTCCCATATTGTTTACATTTAGTAATACGAGCGTAAAAAAAGAAAGAAAAAAAAAAAACACTATTTAAAGCGATTAGATCGCGATTGTTTACAATCTCCACAACCATCGAATTCGTGTAAACCAAAATTTAATTAAAACTATTATAAACTTCACGCAGATGCGATATCGTAAAAACAAAACGCTGACGTCATTACAATAAAAACACAAGTTAAAAAACCCCCTCACATTAATGAAGGAAATAATAAGTTATTTATTACGGTAACAGCCATTAAACATCTTACGTGTACGTGAACCTGAAAAACATCAGACCACCCACCCTCAAACATAAAAGCAAATTTTAATACAGATCGCGCATGGGTATAACAAAAAAGTGTTAATTAATTAATATGATGATGGAAAGTGATTCGCTTCACTAGACTAATTCGTCGAAAGGAAATAGCATTAAAATCTGATACAACAAATTAAATAAATACCGGAAGTGATATGTGTTTTCCCGCATCCTTATGAAAACGATAAATCGAGGTTCAGTATTTGCGCTAATTGTCTAATAAAAATTAATTGCGTGCATATTTGGCGGTTGTAAAACTCTCGTTAACTGCTTGCTTTGATATTAAGTCATGCGCGGTAGATTAAATCGAGCAGAACGAGTAAGTACCGGTAAACAAATCAAGGCATTTTTTTTTTCTCATAATAATAAAAATTAAAATGCTCTCTTTCATTAGCATTTACATGAAAAACATTGGCGCTCACTATCCAAGGTTTTTTTTTTTTAAATTATAAAACTTTTTTGTACTCTAAAAAATTACAAGAAATGATTAATATTATTATTTTGGTAAGATAATTACTCTTAAAAATTAAATACCGGTACATGTAGTCAAAAAAAAAATAAACAATTAATTAAATAAATAAACGAAATAAAACATTTAAACTGGTTTTATCCATCACCGAAATAATTATTGATTTATACTACTGTACAACAAAAAAAAAATTTTTTACCTTAATATATTCTTAACTCATTACTAATTTGTTTTGCTAATTATCAATTACCGTAGTATTTCTTAAAGCTTTAAATACTTTTACCATATAATTAAAATGTTGGAATAATTCTAATTAGTTTTTATCGAATTTTCCGACGATAGAGGTCATTCAATCCACAAAATAATTTTTCTTTAAAAAAAAAAATTATCATCAACAAAAAAAAAAGTAGTTTCTTAATTTTTAGTTAATAAAAGTTGTTACAACTTCATCGTAAATAACCTAATACGTGTTAATTTTCACTAAGTAATAATTAATAACGTAAAACAATCGCCTTGTCAAAAGTTAAGTTTCCATAGAGCACGACATTCGGTCAAATTATTAAGGAGCTGATCTCATAAGGTTAACGAGTGTTTTAGGTCATAATGATCAGAATGAAGAAAAAGGTAAACGGCCGAGAATAATAATAAAAAAAAAACATTGAAGAAAAAAGATAATAACAGTGCGAAATGATATTGTGCTTAGTCCTTAAATTCGGAAATCAAACTCGTCAACAACCAAAAGATAATAAAAAGAGGTAATAAATGTGGTAATTTATATCCCCGATGAGCAGAAATGAGCTTGAATGAGGTGTTCGATGGAGCCCACACGTTGGTCATGGTACCAAACCACTTCAACGAAAAAAATGAAAAAAAAAGACTAAAACAATGCGGAAGACAAATGACGAAAGAGAGAAGGAAGAAATACAAATACATCGTTTCTATTCTCCTGAAGTTTAGTATTTGAAATTGTTTTCGAGGCCACCAATTGCTAAATGACAATTAAATGCAAATAAAGGAACGAGTTAATAGTCAACTTTCCCCTTTTTCCAATACACCGGTAAACTCATACCTCGATGTACGCGGGGAAAATCACGTTTTTAAGCATTATTAAATTTTATAAAGATAATTTAAGTTCCGCTCTATCGTATAAAAACAATGCGCAAAATAAAAAATTAATAACTACGGTAATAAAAAAAAAATCTAAAAACTAACAAAATTAATTAGATCATTAAAATGCATGTGCAAAAGAGTTAATAAAAAAATCTTTTTTTTTATTATTATTAAAAGAAGATAAAAAATGTCTTGTTTACAAAAATTTACTGCAAACTTTGAATTAAACTTTAAAAAAAATAACCAATAAAAATCTAAATCCTACAATAATACGGACACCATCAAAGTTAATGTAAAATGTATCATAAAACTAAAAAATAAACATTTCACATTTAAAAAAATAACTTCCTAATTGAAGTTCATTTGAATGGGATAACATTTTCAATTGCAAAGCTTCAATCGCTTAAACGCAAAACCATACGGTGACAAATTTTAAATACAGTAATAAAAAAATCGCGCAACAACTTTCTTCTTTAATATCGAAAATACAGAAATGTAAACTTCGTATTTAATAATTCATATCTTCAATTAAATTTCATAATAAAATTCAGTCTTATCTTACATAATAATTTAAAATAAATACACAAATATATTTATTGCTTTATTCTAAAAATATTACCGGAAATTTGGGTAACCTTTTAATTGTCCGAAATTCTATTTCTAAACTTAATGTCACCACAAAATTTAGTATTCAAAACTTTTAAATTTGGAAAAGGTCAATGAAACGTAATAAAAAATTGTAGAAGACCAGCTGTCGTGAATTTAATGTCATCCGCCCAATATTAATTTCAATAAACATAAAACATCCCGCAACAAAAAAACCAAACTTTCATTTTAAAAAAAAACTTGATTTCAGTTTTTACTCATTAAAAATTCAACTTTTCAACACGGCATTACCGGTATCGTTGTTTTTCGGTTTTTTTTTTTTAAATAAATAAAAACTGTAATTTCATTGATGTTGTGTCTGGAGCTTTTCAAAATGTTGATAGGTTGGTAGTTAGGTTGGACGAACCCGTAGTTACGCCAGCCTAATGATAATACGTGTAATAGACAAGGCTTAAATCACTCGTACCGTGGCTGCTTTTCCAACGGACTACAAGAAAGCGGAATTATTATTACAGATGCCGCGGGAAACTAATATGTGCCGAGTCATAGTAAAATTAAAAAGTAAAACATCAATTTACCGTGAAATGTATTTACCGTCCCTTCGATCAGAGTATCAAACAACAATAGACGCAACCAAAGCCCCGCCTCAAATCACATTAAACGCAGAAAAGCCAACCAAACAAATAAAATTATTACCAAAATATAAAAAAATACTGTAATAAAATACCGGTATATAAATAAAAATTATGCAAATAAAAATTGAGAAAATTTTAATTGAGATCAAAAATAAGAGCTGCATTTTCGGTGCTATTTTCTTGTTAAAACTGCAAAATTAATACTGTACTCTGATATAAAGAATATCTTAAGGAAAAAATTATCAAACTTTTTTAAATAATAAATAAAGCTATGCAGTGTACATGTATTGACATTTCATACTACAATGTAAAAGCGTAATAAAACGTAATTTTTTTTTTTCAATTAATCGGCAATTTCGTTAAAACGAGTAAAGTTGATTTCTAGTAGAAATTACTTTTAAAAATACAGTATAAAATAGATGTATGAGCATTATTACATGTATTATGTGACTCGCCTTCGTTTAACTTAAAATTTCCAGAATGACTTGCTTAAAAAAGTTGGAATATAAAAACAGACGGCCGTTTATAATGGCATATAGAAGAGAATTAAATAAAGTAACCTTGTAACCCATCGTGGGAGCAATGTTTTCCAAACCCAATTTGAAAACATTCTATCCTTTTTGGAAAAAATATAAAGTAGATAAACATCGCCAAGATCGAGGAATAAGTCATATTTTTAAAATAACGTATACCAGTACACATTTTTAAATAGTTGCAAAAAAATTTCCTCACGTCAACAAATGTTATCATTGTCAAGCCTAATTATGCATATTACTCGTACAATTAACAACTGCGTTAATAAATAAAATGTTGGGAAAAATTTAAAGTGTTTTTATTGGATAACAATACTGTTTTGATCAATAGAGAATCATACTTTTTATATTTAATTCTTCTTTATTCATTTACAAGTACAGTGCGGTATCTATTTTACAAAAAAAATAAAATTCATACCAAAAAAAATCTTGAGTTTTTCCATAAAATAGCTTTTAAAACTTTTTAGTATTTTTAAATTTTCAGTATTGCTGGGGTTTTTTAATAACAGGTGGAAGTTGTATAGGAACATCTTAGAAACCATGCGCAATGTACATGTGCTATGTATTGCATCGACTTATTTTGAGTAAACTCGGAAATAGATTTAATTAGCGCATGTTAATACCTTTTTCTTGTAAATCTTGTTTTACGCCGATCTCAGTTTGCTAAACCATATGACTAAATCTATGTAGTGGCTACTAACAATATAAAAAATGACTAAAAGAAGAAACGATGTTGTAGTTACCATAATAGAGATTAAAAGCAATGCTACAAGTTAAAGTTTCGATTTTGATCTTGTTTTATAAAGTAGTTTCATTTGATTTTACATGAAGTAATCTCGCCTAGTAAATTTATTTTTCCACCAAAATCTAAAGCAAGTTTGATGAAAGCAAAAAAATAAGCACTTAAGACCTCGTTTTATCACAAGAAAAAAAAAAAAAAAAAAAAAAGAACGAAAAAAATGTAAATCTCTAGCAGATGCTAATATCTGGCAACGCTTCTGCACACGTGTCTCCCGCGTTGAGTGACACCCGATGTTAATGTTGCTAATTTAACGCTAAAAAATGAGCAGTTTAACACGATTTTATCATTATCTACGCTCATCAATCGCACGTGGTTCAATGACAAACTTGAAGAAAAAAAGAAAGAAAAACAGCCGCCGCAAGTTCACGTCACGTCAATAATGATTTGAAGGCGTAAAATAAAACAATTTCTACTACTTTTCAATTTTTATACAAGATAATCGCAAACATAAAAAATTATTATAAGACAATTTCCGGATTATATTGTTATGTTAAAAATTGCTTAAAAGTCTCAAAATTCACCCTTTAAAAGATTTAAGCAAAATTTGAAGACTCAAATCTACCCGTTTACAAAACGGTGTCAAAACCCAAGATGGATGACCAGTCGATCCGAGAAAAAAAACACAATTTAATATTAAAATTTTTTTTGATTTTAATATTAAATTGTGTTTTTTTTTTTCTTTTTTAATTTAATTATTTTTCGTCTAATTTTTCCATTTATCTTGAATATTTTGCTTTTGCCTTGAGTTACTTAATGCAGTTTCCCCAAACTTTCTCTTTATAACCCGATTCTCTACGAATTCGTTTAAAATCAAAAAATATTTTCTTATCTTTATACAATTTTTATTAAAGAGTAGCCTATTTAAAAAAAATCAATAATAAATTCGATAAAAAAAATTAATTAGCAATTGCATAAAAAAAACTTGTACAATAAAAATTTTACTATCAACTACGACAAGTATCAGATTATAAAAATTGTAATCGTTCTACGATTTAAAATAAAAAAAAAAAAAAGCAGAAATCAATTGAAAAAATGGTTCTTAAAATAGAGTAATTAAAAAATTTTATAACTACGGTATATTCGCTGGCTACATATAAAACAAGGGTGTCTATAACGTCCATAAATCGATGACAAAACGTGCGACTTGTCTGGAAGAAACAAGACACCGAGAAACACCCAGACGAAAAGCGGCAACGTTTTTTGCAGTCGGCGATTAAAAGCTGCGAAAAAGAACCAATAGGTTTGTGGGTCACGATCATTAATTAACAGGATTAGCCATTATTTATCCGAATAAACGAGTGCACAAAACAACGTTTACACCTCGCGCACTTCATCGAAAACCGCATTAAAAGCAATAAAAATCAAATCGATAAAAGCCGAACGTAAACAATTGGGAACAAACAAGAAAAAAAAAAAATACTAAAAGAGCTTTATTGTGATTTTTGAACGAAGAAGAAACTTCCACTAATTCTTAACATTAAATGACAAAGACAAATGATGAAAACGAGAATTACAAGTAGAAGATGATCAGGTGATGACGATGCACGAAAATAATCAAATCGCCGATTTGCAATTAGCCCCTCGATTTGTACGTTACAGTAAATAAAAACAAACAAAAAAAATCCAATTATAATTAGTCAACTCTCCATATTGTCAAACTATTCAATAAACATTTGACTTAAAAAGATAAAAGTTACAAGTTACTATTATACAAATAAATTTTATTGGTTTTGAACAACACAAATTTAGAATTTTAATTAAGGAAGCGCAAATCCTGTTCAAACTTCAAGAAGATAAATTAAAAATTCATGTGCTAGTAAGTTTTTCAATGAATTAAGGAGAAAGGACAGTATTCTCGAATGTCTTATCTTAAGTCACACGCGCATTACAAAAACCAACAATGATAAATCGATTTAATTTGACCATCTTTCACAAAAATAAACTGAATAAATTTGCGTATGGGCACATTAAAATCTTATATTTGTTTTGTTTTTACTGTATAATAATTACCAAATAATTTTCAAATAACCGAAAAGCAAAATCATTCTAATTACAGGTGTGACAATCACCTTTATTAAGAGGATAAATTAATTGCTAATAGTCACGTTTATGTTACATACGGGAAAAATAAGAAAACTCTTCAATTACCTACGATAATCTGTAAAATAATTTGCTCATTTTAATAAAACGTGAAAAACTTCAATTTAATGATTATGAATCGCATGTTTATCGTAATCTTAAGTGTGTTCCATATGTCCTCTCGTTCTGCCTGAACATGCACGGCATTCCTAGCCATTGATCAAATAAATCTCATGACTATAAATGTCACTGAGACGCCAATTTTAAAGTGGCAGAATTCATAAAAAGTATTAAAAGATTACCGTACTACTCCGAGTATTATAATCTAAGATTAAGATGCTTAAGTTTCACAAATATTTGGTATATTTATCTTGTTAATGCAATTGTCCGTTTATTTCCAAGTTGTAGCAGTTCCGCCATTTAAATAAACATTTCAAAAACTGCAAAATACCCACCACAACGTTTTTTTAAAATAATACTGCTTTATTTCACTTAAAATAGTTAGTTGTTTTTAAATACATGTACAGCAATTATATTTTCTTCCATGAAAATTGTAAACTTCTGTCGTTAAAATTTGTCAATGTCAATAATTTTCTAAACTTCCGAAATTTAACTAAAATTTTATATTTTGTTAACTTTTTCTAAATTAAATTTTTAAGAAAAATTTAAATTAAAAATTAACCAAAATTCATATAGTCTTCTTTAGAATAAACGCTTACTCAAATTCATTATGTAATAATTTTATTTCAAAAGAAATAAGGCAATTTGTAAATTGTTTTCCTTCTACTGTATTATTCAATTACTTTTTCATTCCAGTATTTAATCACATAAATGGAGAAAAAAGACAATCATGTACAGTAAGAATACTGTAATTGTATTCAGAAACCAAATACGCATCTTTCGTTCAAACATTGTTGGATGGTTCTCCTTACACCACACACTACCCCCCGGTGATACGTCAAGCGCCGCTTCATCCACATTTCAAATCCAGCGTCATTAATATCCCATTTTTCTCCGCTCACTAACCGACCGAGAGAACAGTAGTTGAACCGAGCGAGTGGTAACTTGACCGTTGACCGTCACTCGCCACACGATTTACAACGTCGCAACAAAGAAAACGCCGCAGCACCGATAGAGTATATAAATAAAGTAAAAATAAGACATAAAAGACGTAGAAAGACAGAAAAAAAAAAAAATAACAGAGCACGCAACCTTTGTTAATTTTTTTTTTTTTTTGTAAAAATTCACATAAACTAGACAGCGTGTTAAAAAGCTGTAAAATATCGATAGAACGAAATTGGAGAGCACGCACTATCAAAAATGATTTAGAAATGCTTTATAAACACTAAAATAAAACAAAAAAATTAAGATTAGAAATTCTACTTAACAAGAGTTGTAAAAATACATTTCTAAAAAAATAAACTCATATTTTCTTTCCAAATTATTTTTCGTTTCTTCGACCATGAAACGCGGCGGCTTCTTAAACCGCGTTTCAAGATTGAAAGTTCTAACGCAGGAAATATCTAATACTGTGCCGTATTAATACTGCCCTCGCAAAGTTACAGTAGCCTACATAGATAATAAAATTAATTTGTTATTTTGTTACAATTAGATCTCAAAAGTATTTCAGTTAAAAATTCATAAAACAAAATTCGTTGTATCAACATTTCGCTATAACTATTTTTCGTTACAAGTTTTTGTCACAAAATAAAATGTGCGAGGGAGTGTTTCCACACACAGGGAAAACGTGCTAACGGTTGCGTGTCACGGTGCTTGCCGAATAATAATAAATAAAGTTTTAAGTTGAATATAAAAATAAATAAAATAGGTTAGGAGTATTAAGTGGGAGTAGACACAAAAATCCCATCCCTCTCTAATTTTTTGTTTAATAAAATAAATTTTGCGCCGGTATGCACTGAAGCTTAGACATTGTGACATCTCGCTATCTCAATCTTGACCTATGATCCCTATTTGCAGTGTTAACAAACTTTTAAACAGCCAAACCTTTCTTAATCATCACGTGTTATTCTTTTGTAATTAACTGTTTGCCAGACCTTCAACTTGAACTCCGCCAAACTGCGTTATATAATAATTAACAGCGAGTGCTTGAAAGCGTGTGGGAGGGAGATATATGGGTGGTAGTCAGGGAAGCACCCCTGAAAACTAGCAATGTACAAGGAAATCTCCTCAACTCATTCGTCTCACAATTAGTGACGCAAGAGATACGTGCTAATACCCTTCGTTACGTACGATACTTAACCACGAAACAAAACATTGTAGAAAAAAATCGTGAATTATTTAAACGCCATAAACACACGTAACTTAATTACATTAATTCGTTTCGTTTAACCAAAAAAAAAATCGGCATGATCAGAAAAATAAAGTTTACCGTAGATACAATGTCATGTACAAGTATGTTTCAAGGTAAGAAAAAGAACGTAACCGACATTTTTAAAATAGAAACCGTCTCAATGTCAAGTGAAAATCCTTAGTACATAAGTAAAAATTTATTAGTACATGTACTGTATATGCGTTATTTTGTGTAACTAGTGTATACAGTAGATAAAATAATAGTCTCGTAGTGAATTTCGCTACCACCGAATTTTGATTTAAAAATAAAGTCCCTTATTCTCAGTCCCTTATAACTCAGTTCATTAAATATTGTAAATACATGTATTCGAAAAACTAAAATATATCATAACCACTTTGTATTAGAAATTCAGTTTAAAACAAAGCAATTCAAGTTGAAGTAAGAAAAAAAATACCAAAAACGTGTCAACTAATCAAAAAATTTCTAAATAGGGCATTGCTATTCCATATGAGTCGTTTACATGTCTCTTTTTTTATTTTATTTTTTCCAAGTTATTGTCATTAATCAGACATATTGGAATTTGTGACATTGACAACAAAAATAAGTTGTAAGAAAGAAAAAAAAAAGGAGAGAGAGACGAAGGTGAGTAACCAAGCGTCGCGTGACTCACGTTTCAAAGAATGGAATGCATTTTTTAATAAAATAAACTCAGAGTTTGAAAATCTCGGTTCGTCCCACTTGTTTCGTGTAAAATCGCCAGGGTGAGTCTTCGAACAAAGCTAAAGTGTAGCCGACCGGTAGGTGGTACTGCACTTGTGTAGACGAACAAAGAAAGTGCAAATACGCAAATTATAACTACAGTTTATACAGTCGGGAAAAAAAACTAGATGTGTGCAAAACGGATCAAGAATAGTAAAAAAAAATGCATCAAGTGTTCTTTTTTTGTGAATGTTAAATCCCACTCAGGGCCCACCCTATCAACGATCACGTGTTCGTTTAATGCAGCTGCGCGTTTCATCCCTTCTATTCCGAGGATTCGAGGAAGGAGAAGGACGCCGCCATTTTCATGGCATATTGTGTCCAATTTTGTCGATTAATTTCAAACACCCTTACGAACGAGCAAACTGATGTTTCGTGGGGTTTCTCCATTTGCATGACAATAAACGGGGCGAGTCTTACATGTCACGTGTCCAAACCTTCAAATATTGTGGACCCGGATTTAAACACAACTTCTCTCTCGATCGATCGAACCCATGATTCTCCACCCTCATTTTAATGATCCGAGCTCACAAAAGAGATCTGGCAAAGCCACGAGCGCCCCTACCTATCTCACTACATCGTCCGTTCTCTCTCTTTCGGGGTCCTAGAACTGAGGCCCCTATTGTGTGCAACCCTAGGACAAGGGGTATCAATCACCAGTGTCATAAACGACACGTGACCCAGCGGTAAAAGCTATCAAAGACACCGCGTGAGGGCGTCCTGTTTAGCAACAGTAGCACACTTGTAGGACGAAATAAGAAGTAGTGCGAAACCCCGATTCATCACCTCTGAGATTTTTTGTACATTTCATTTTGGTAGTTTTACATCTCAAATGTATCGATTTGTCGCTCATGTATTGTTTTTAAAATATGAAAATACATGTATGTAATTGAGTTTATCCACATGTTTCTCTATTTTCAAGTTTATTTTATATTTTCAAATTGTCTTTTTTTAAACCATTTTTAAATTATCTTTCTAGTTCAATTTAATAATTTATTTAAGTTCATTTCAAATTTTCAAATTCATATTAATCTATTTTCAAATTTATTTTTGCTGTTGTTTCAAGAAACAGTTCTATGATTGTATTTTATACTTTTTGTCATTTCTAGGATAATATCGTTTTACCCTTTCAAGAAATATAAAAAACAAACGATAGATCGGAGTTTCACTCTTTCGTCCTTTCACTAGTTGAACTTGGACTACGGTTTTTTTTTTTTAAAAAAAGAGGAAGTTAAGTGTCCATTTCGTTTATTCATCGTCTTATCCCCCCCTCACTTATTACTCGTCTGCACTTAATTTTTAATATGTGATGCGAGGAATCGGTAGTTGACGGCCTCAATAGGTAATCGAGTTAGGGTGCACTTCGTCCTATTAAAATTAAACCCTCGCCATTATTTAAAATTAAAAAATATTTTTCCCCATTTTTTTGTCAATCATGCGTTACATCTCTTGCATTAAAAAAATTGTCTGTCGATAGAAATCGCTCGATTTTTTTTTATATCGATAAGAACACTTTTCTCAATGCAAAACATATGCCGAGTCACTCTGCACGTTTCCTGCTTAAAAAGCGACGGAACAACGAGTTCCTTAACAACTAATCGAACGGAAAATTGTAACTAACGATAGTTCGCAAAATTCAGAGCGAATTTAAACATAAAAAATTTGGAAGTGGAAAAATAAAAAATCGATAGAGAGAAAAAAATGTAGACACTACCGGTAACTCATCCTTTTATGAGAAATTAAATATTAAAATTTACGTCAAAAGTAAAAATGGTACCAAGTGCTTACATAAAATTATAAATGAGGCACGGATTTCATTAAATTATAACTGCATTATTTATAAATCAATTTTTTTTTATCATCTTTGAGTTTACAGTGAATTTATACGTGTAGCCTACACAAGAAGCATAATTAAAATAAGAACACATTGTTAATAATAAATAAACAAATATGAGTTTTATAATAATTTAAAACAAACTTTTCAAAAAAATACTTTAAAAATTCAAAATTGCAATTCATTTAATAAATTCTAAAATTCTGAAAATGCACTCTTCATTGAAGTGATTTTTTAAGTCATAAAGTTGGCCATTAGATTAACTCGGCCATTCGACTTTTTACGTGTATTATTGTTATGAGGGCGGTGCATAATCTGATTATTATGATGGAATCAAAAACGCTGAGCAGCACGTGCAATATTTGTTTACGACGGTGTCTCGTCGCACCCGAATTTGCATTTGTTTTGGCAGATCAGCAGCGCCATCTCGCCTGAGGACCCAGCTGAGCTTCCGTCATCGTTTCAATCCCACACCCCCTAACCCCTTTCGACCCCAATAAACATAAAGAGAGGAGAGAAAGCAGATTAGAAACTTTTTCAATTCGACAATAAATAAAAAAAAGGAGAGGTCCATATGCAGCGGGTTGAGAGAGCGGAAGAAGAAAATAATCAAATGCTGATGAACAAATAGCACCTCACTGATTCGAACCCCTTCTGCATCCCAATTGGAACGACATTCAGCTCGTGACATAAGTCCCACGGCTAATCTCGATTTATGACTTAAAAATAAAAAGAACAAATAGGGTAACGAAGTATGCTTTCATCGATATCGTATTATCATTTTTTTCAGATTTTCTTAATTTATCAGATGAAGCAGCTACAAATTGCACCCTGTTCTTCTCAATCACTCGCATTAATTTAAAATGCAAGATAATAAAAAAAACCGACGTTTTACATTTTACTTTCCAAAATAAATTATTATAATAAAAAAAAAAATTACATTAAATTTTTACTAGAATAAAAATTTAGAATCCTGGAAATACCAGTGTGAATTTTTATTCCACTTTTACAAATTAACATTTTTTTTTAGTTTTAAAGCGTTTTCAATGCTTAATGCAAAACAAAATTCTTAGTACTGTACATCAAAACATTTTGTTAAGACCCACCTAGGAAATTTAAAGTTGAATTTCAATTTAACTAAATTTCCAGTACTGTTAAAAGACAAAAAAAAAACAGCAATTTTCGCATAAAAACTAAATACGGTACAGAGTGTGCTAATTTTAAATAATTTTTAATTTTTATTTACTAATTCATTTATCTTCGCCGGAAGTCACCGTTTATTTAATCATTTACACTATTTTATAGTCGAGCGTTGACATAACACGCAAATTTCCAAACGGTTAAAAATTCATTTTTTTTTTTTTTTTTTAAAAAAAGGAAAAGATGGCCTGATAATATTATTAAATTTAAAAAAGTTCTGTTTTATTTAATTTTTTTAAAAAAAAATTATTTAATTTATATATTTCAGATAAAACCCAGAACGGTTTCGACTGATTAAATGCATTGCACCACCCATTGTTATTTTCTTCTATACGTGCACTTGAAAAAATATTACGAAACCAGGCACAAATGCAAAAATTAAGCGGATTAAAATTCTTATTTAACGATAAAAATTTTTCTTTACCTGAAAAAATTTCGCACAATTCCATTAAAAATTTGAAAATTATTATACAATCGTTAAACACGTACAAGGTGCATTCTTAATAGCTATTATGAATTGGGAAAAAAATAATAAAAAAAAATAACAAATTTCAACGCCAATTTAAGAAATTTATGAAAAACTAATACAAATTTAACCTAGTATTTTCAATTTATCGAAAAGAAAAGAAAGGCAAATAAATAAATAAAAGAAAATAATAATTAGTTTTTTTTTTTCAAGTTTTCATTCGAAGAGATTAAGGTCGAGACGTTGAAACACAACCAACCAAAATTTCAGCAAATAAATTGAATAGAAAAGAATTGATATTTAGGTCGATTCGTGTTTGGTAAGGCGCGCACACACATACAAAAAGAGGCGGAAGAAATGAAAATACGAACTTCTCGTCTATTATCCCAAATTTATGTTCCAATAAACTAATAGGTAAATGAATAGTGCTGAGCTATGTTTCTGCGCGGGTGGAGTCAGCACTCGATCGCTTTAGAAAACACCGAAGAAAAGATGATGACATCAGGTGTGAACAACTCATAAGACATGGAAAAAAGAGACAAGGTCAATCAACACACATCTTATTTAAAATCCATCTTTTTTAAAAACACCAATACTGTATTTTTAAAATTTAAAATGTTGCAATTTGAAAGTTAATTTTGTTGCTTAGCTTATCAATTTTGAATACACCCTACGTTTTAAAAATGCAACATTAATTTTTTCACTAAGCCATTAATTAATTGAACGGCAATTTCTTTTTATTTATTTTTTTTGTTGGCAGAAATCTGAGTTAGTAGTCAACTTTACTTTTTTTTTAAAAATTAATAAAAAAAAGTTACCAATTCAATTAACAAAATTATACAATATCAAATAAAGATGGCCAATATAAAAGCGAAGATAGTTGTTGCTCAAGATAGTGCCTTATGAAAACGCTCCATAAAGCTTCATTCTAAATATTTTATTGGTAAATTTTCTTTCATAAGAGATGAATAGACAGAGAAAGAGGAAGTTATGCGGAGGGTGTTGACCGTACAATAAGTACGGTACGGTACCATCTGTCGTCGATTTATTTGCCAAACAAATCCGCCATTGCCAACCGCAGCAGCTTTTACGAACAACGTCTATACTCCCCCATTCATTATTCAATCCATTTAAATGTAATATTTAATTGCTATTACGAAGTTAATGCTCACCATAAAATGGAGATTACTTTGGATATTGTCTTCATTATTAAGATAAATTGGGATAGGCATCTTTCCTTAAGTCAAATTGACCGCATTTTCTTAATCGAACCACCAAAAAATTTAAAATACGAGTAATACCGTAATTATAACATTTTCAATAATAAAAAAAATTACAGGAAGACAGAACTAAACAAAAATTAAAAATAGAATTTATCAATTGTTAATTGATATTAAAATAATATCTTCTTATAAAAAAAACCAAGAAATAATACATTTAACTTTTACCTATTTTTACAATATAGCAACAAATAAAAAAAAGTTTACCATTACTGTATTAATATTCTTTAGAAAAATAAAACTGTTTCGTGTTTTTAATTCAGCTATTAATATTATAATGTATTACGATAGAAGCAAAAAAAAAAAAAAGTTTTCCCCGTTTTTGTTCGCTAGTGACAAGACTGAAATCTGGCAACCATAAATTATATGAGCATATTATAATTTCCGGATTTAATGGCCATAATTTCCTCATCTCTTTAAAGTTAAATAAAAACCAATATTATCATGCACGAGATTAAAATCTCCACCCATAGTCTCACTTAATAAATACATAATAGCCGTTTTTAAAATTTAAAAGTCTTTCGTTAAATATTTATTTAAAATAAAAGCGCGCATCGGAAACACCTTCTTAAACATACCGTAGTCGAAAAGACTCAATAAAGGATATAAGCTCAGTCGTGTATGCAACGTATTTCGCAAGTTATTTACAAAGTAAGTCACTCTTTAAAAAAAATATTTCAGTCACTTCCGTAGCATCTTGTCTGTGTAGTATCTAACACTATCGATTGAAATCGAGAGACACTTTTATTAATTCGGTCTAGTATTCGTTCAGAATTGAAACGTTGACATTTTCCGCTCTCAACGGCGTTTCCTGAACGTTATTTACACCCGCGTAAGTTGTCCCCGACTGTCGCCAAACATTTCCAAAAGTCCTCCGTCACCCACCGTAAGTGATGGGGGCGAAGGAGAAATAAAAAATAGACTCGGGATGGAGAATAACGGAAGCAGATTAGAAACATAATTCAAAGGGAATTTGTGTTGCAGTTCGCAATCGGAAAAATACGAGCGTGAATAGCAACAGCTTTGTTCCTTTCTTCCTCCCTCTTTGAACGCGGTTGGGGAGAACTTGAACCTGGGATTAAACTCAAGTTGAAGTTGAAAAGGCTTTTTAGGGGATGGGAAAAAGGACTAGGGGGAGGCGAGAAAAGGGTGAAACTTTTGAATAGAGGAAAATTAGTGAAAATAGCATTCTGCAATTTAATTCATACATTATTTTATTTATAAAAAAAACCGCGAACAAAGTGTTTTAATGAAACGGTAACAAATACACATGGAACGCTTAGAACATTTTTTTTTCTTTCAAAATACTCTTAAATCCGCGTTGAAAATGCGCATAATTCTTAGTCGAGATTTGCATTTGTTTTAATCTTTTCCGTTATTCTGATTTCACATCAATGACCTACATTATGTAAGGTCAACTTAAAATTTATTAAAAAAAAAAAAAAAAAAAGTAGGAAAAAAAAAAAAAACAACGCTACGGGATAATAATAATACAGTTGACAAACAGACTGGTCTACCGAAATGTAATAACATTATAATTTTATCTTATTTTCGATTTAAAAACAGCCGACACTTAATTAGATTTCGAGTTGAATTGAATTAAAAATCCATTTGACTCGGAAATTCAAGTGCATTTGCGTTACTGAGCGTAACAAGCTCTTTTGTTATTGTTTTTATGATTAAGTTCAACTAAGGATATTATTAATGAGCATTTAAAACTTAATGTTAGTAATCAACCGTTCAAGGAAACATCACTGCTGAAATTTTTTTTATGGAAAACTTTTTATCGTTCATTTTATTAACGAAAAACTATAATTTTTACTCTTATATTACTGTATTATAAAACTGTATTGTAAAAACTTAAAATTTTAAGCGATTTTTGATATATCCTGAAAAATTCTTACAAATTTTGAAAACTAAAAAAAAAAATCTAAAAAGATTAAATCTTCCTAACAATTAAATAAAATATTTTTAAAAAGTATGGATTGGTGGACTCTACGTTTGGCCATAAAGTACAAATATTAAATTTTCAAGAGTTTAAGATTGTCTCAAATTTAATAATCAAAAATGTTTTTATATCTTATACGAAAATAAAAACTGAAATACTACGAACTAGTAAACCAAAATATAAATCACTAAAATACTTAAATGAAAGTAAAATAATTTGTCTTGTAGACATTGCACCTCACCTCACACCTCGCTTGGAGTATATTCTTGAGTTTGATAAGTCGATGCCAGGGAGACTTTGAGTCTTCCAAATGTTTATTCTTTCCGGTAACGTGATGAAATATTCCACCCTCGCATTAAACCAAACACACAAAAAAAAAAAATCATATCATTCAAAAAGATCACATTTCCTGTAAAATAGATGAAACCAAAAACAAATCTATGCAAAAAGCCTCCAACCCTAAACGCGAAATAAAGCCCAAATAAATGATTTAATATAAGTCACGCGCAAAAAAAAAAAGCAAAGAAACAATGTGGCTTTTTGTTGGCTAAAAAGTGTGGATCAAACCGGATGTCCCCGTGTCAAGGATGGTCAGTAGCAGAACACTCTCCAGATAGACGTGGGTGGTTCATCCGTTAAATTGGGCGCGAGATGACGATAAACAACCGGAAATCAAAGAGAGATTCCCCTCTGAGCTGCCACTCGACAAGAAACACGCACTAAACTCGCACATTCTATCCATAAACAAAAATAAAATGCATTGCAAATATACGGAGTAAAAAAAAAAAAAAAAGTGGAGGTGTGTCGCTGACAAATGACTACACCTTTTCTATCGTTTTTGTTAGTTTATTTTTTTTTTCTCCTTCAGCTCTTCTTCCGCACCGAAAACGCATTGCGTCTGGCAAAGTAATAGAACGCATACTAATTGTACTCCAAAGTCCAATAAAGTATTCGCGACGGAAGCCAATGCAACCTACTACTTAAAATTCACCAGTTTAACTTTGTTTGCATAAAATATAAACATAGTTGAGCGCCGAATTCGCTAAGAAAAGAAAAAATAAATGTATAACGAGCGAAAAGGTTGAACGTGTTTTTTTAAAAAAATTTGTATAATTAGTTTTCGCCCGAGCAACTGCGATCGATCAAATAAACTTCTTTAGACAATTGCCCATCGATCTAATCGCGTTTCAACTTTGGCTTCATCAATTAAAAGTTTGACAAATTACCGATCGAGAAAAATGATTAAGAGTTTTATTTTTTCTTATCTCGGAAGAAAATAAAAAATACAGTACCGGTATAATGTTCTCAAATGGAAAGAGAAAATCGATTGTCGATTGCCACTTTTACTGCTCCGTTGATTGATTAAAAAAAAACGAAAGAAACGTTAATAGAAAAAAAGAGTTTTGGGACCGAAAGAAATGTCAATAAAAATCTCAAAATAACACTTTTCGAGAGCATTTAAATCTTTTTAAAACAGATTTTTGGAGATTGACGCTTTAATTTAATCCTGCATCTCATTTTCATCCTTTCAATTCACTATAATTCGGTAAATAATTTAATTAACCAGTCAAAGCACTAGCAACGCGAATACATCAAAGTTGTCCCAAAAAACCATGTCTTCAATTTTTTATATCTCGAATCTCTCGTAAAAACGTGTTTTCCGCGTTAACCTGGTCTAGACTTCAAATTACGTCGCGGTACTAGACAGGTTGTTGGATTTCATTTGCTTAATTATGATCGTCATCCATAACTTATGCGTTCCCCACCCCTCAACACACGCCTGCATTATTTAAGCGCATCTCGACATGACGTTACGTTACGAAAGATGGGTGTGGTAACTCAGGGTTAAGTTTAGGAAGAAGATTGACAGCGAACGTCGCCCTCTTTGCGCATGCGCTCTTTTACTAACTTTTTTTCATTCATTTTGGTAGAACCAGTCATAAACAACGCTGGGAATTTTGCAGCGCGACAACCGATGAATGGATGAAACAGATGGGTATTACAAAAAATTAATAATAATAAAATGTCTGCGTTTCTTTTATTATGACGTTTCTCTCCGGCGCTTTCTCTCTCTACGTCACTCTTATTATCAGTTTATCTATCGATTTGAGATGAAGTGAAGAGGGCCAAAAAGTAGTCGGAAGTCGTTCCTTCTCCGCGGTTTACTGAACATGCCACAATTACGAGTTCGGAGGTCGAATTTATATTTTCAATTCTACCCACTTTCACTAGTTCGTGAAAAACTTGGCATTATGTACTATTTTAATGACTGACACTCCATTTCGTCAACCGTTTTATCTTCCTATAAGCAAGTTTTTTGCTTACTTAACTTTACGCAGTAAGCGAGCACAGTGCACTACAGGCCACGTCTCCAAAAAGATTCCGTCATTTCTTCACCTTTGAGATTCGCTTTTATTTACTAGTCAACATTCAAAGGTTTCACTTGCAAAAAGTTATTTTTAGACTACAGTAATCAAATATAATTCAGATTTTCACTTGTTTATGTGGATTTTAATTGTTTGAGTCTATTTTAAATAAATACTACAGTATATAACTGCGTTTTCACTTGGAAAAAATATGAAAAGAATGTTCAATACCGGTAATCAAGAAAAGTGTTCTGCATAATCAAGTTATACAACAAGACGTATTTTCGTTGGTAACTTCGATGAAAATATATGTACAAAAAACTGTAGGTCTATTACGAAATACAGTATGTTCTCAAAATTGTCTATATTTTTACGAAATGTTTGTTGGCATAAACTCGAATTTTAAAACAGTAATATCACTTGAAACAGCTGTTATTTGACAGGAAATCATGAATATTTATGATTATGTTGTTTTAGAATACTGAAAAATACTTGTAAAAATTCCCAGAGTGGAAAACTTAACATTTTCTGATAATATGAGCAATAAAAAATAATTTAGAAACGGTTTAAATTTTGGCTTTTTGATATTATTATTTGCCACTTAATTGAAATTATTGAGTTGGAAGAAGTAAACCAGTGGCATATCATTAAAAATGACCTCAACTTTTATAATTTCCGCCTAATTAATAAAGTTAAAAGTCATTTCAATGATGTTAAAACTCCTGCTTATACGTACTTTGTCATTCACCCTCAAAAATCTAACAGTATTCTGCGTTTTAAAATAGTCATAAATCCATTACTTGTTATATCATTGACATTTCGTTAACACCCAGTGATTTAGTACTATTTACGTCTGGTTTACAATGATCTCATGTTGTTGCTACCAAAAAATAAAACAAAATAATGGCTCAAGAGAAAATTTTTTTTAATTAAATCATGTTTGAAGGAAGTTCAATCTTGTTGTGTAGCGCAGCTTTTTTTTTTCTTTTGCGACTATAAGATAAGTCGTTAAAACTCAAAATTCAAAGACTAGAAAATATTAGAAACAAAAATACTGTGCATGTAAATAATACCGTACTGTAATAACAAAAATGGAGACAGTAAATTTTCTAATTTATTAAATTAAAAAAATTAAAATTAAATAAAAAATGGGTAAAATTAGCAGCGCTTCCTGTGTATATTTGAAAATTACTTTTCGTTGTAAAAGTTGACAAATTTTAAATTTCTAATACAATAAATCTAAAAGTAAAAAGAAATACAGTGCAGCTTCGAATTATATAATGATAAATAATTAAAAAATGCGAGAAGGAACAGTCGAATACAGAAAGTATGACGGTTCTTGTTTAATAATTACCAGTCTTTACTTAATAGAAAATAAGGCTGTCACTATTTCCAGAAGAGCCTTCAATTAAATAATTGAAACATCTGCGGCCGTTCTTTTTTTTTTTTTTTTGCTTGTATTGTATCGTAACGCTTCAAAAACGCTTCGACGCATCCATGTGGAACCGAAATTATCTTTAGAAAAATTACGACATTGTAAAAATAAAGAAATAAATTTCCCTCCACTATTTTAAACAGCCGTCAAACCTTTATCTAAATGGTAAGTGTTGTTGAGTGACGCGTTACGCCAATTGACCGTTCAAAAGCGCCACTTTTCACTCAAATAATTCACTAAAAAATGGCGTAAGTTAGTCCTGTCCTGCGTCATATTTTTTTTTCTCTCTTAACGTTTAATGAGACGTGAGCGTGCAAACAAATAGCTAAAATATTATTGTTTACATTCGATCGAGGGTGTGAAATATCATAATGTTCCCATGTCGTTACCACTTACGATATAATAAACAACAGCGTTGTATTGTTTTTCTATGGGTTTTGCGTAATTTATTGACCGCCATTACACCGTTGCTAATAAATAAAGTCAACTCGACTTAAAAAAAATAAATAAACAAATAATAAAGTTGGTAGAAAACTTGCCAGATAAAAAAAAAATAAGCGGAGATTCAAAGAAACGAGATTATTAAAACGTCCTCAATATTATTCGATGGTGTACTCAAAAGTTTTAACTACCGGTTCGCAGACTATAAAAAAATGATGGTAAGACTACCTGCTAAAATTAATAAACAAATAAAGTTAAAAAAATAAATTTCGAAGCTATTTTTCAAATAACCGATGAAAACTTTGGTAAAACATGTTCAAAATTTAACAAATCTTAATTATTGCAAAATATTGTTTTTTAAAAAAACCCTTAAAATTAGCAATAATATTACCCCGAACCATTTTAAAATCGCATGATCGGTTCCGTCAAAACTTTCTAAATTGGAGTTAGCGGTTCCCTCAAACAATTGCGAACCGTCTTAACCACATCCTCAATAATTTTTATAATATGAATTTTCCAAAATAATAATGATAATAAAAAAGTTGATCACGTAGAATAAAACAGGCGCGTGAGTAGTGGTAATGGCAAATTGAATAGAAATTGTAAACTTGAGCGTAGATAGGGAGGTCATTCACCTCCTCCACCCCACCCACGCCTAACCCCACCCTACCCCCAAATCTTTCGATGAGTGGAGAGAGAGAATAAGCAAAAGAAAAATTCAAAGTTGAGTACACATTGCATACTTAGGACAAAAGTATGCAGCCACACCGACTCGATGGGCTATTTAATAAACACAACGCGAATGGCATGCCATACATACGACGGCTACGCTAAGTTTGCATGCAACGACATAATCCTTGACGTTAACCAACCTCCACCCACGTCATTTCAACACGTCCAACAAACTGGTTAAATATTCTTTCTTTTTCAAAACTGTGTTTAAATAGAATAGCTGTCATTTTTTTATTATTCGCATCTGTTTTTGCTTCTATTCCGTGTAGTTGCGAGTGCGCACGGTAGTCAGTTTTTTTATCGAACAAAAATAGTGAGTTTTTTTTTTTTAAAAAAATGTCGTAATAAAAGAATAATAATGGTGTAAATTAAATGTCAATTTAATGTACCGGAAATTAAAGCGGAAAAAGTTCATTAATCATAATTAATAATTGCGGATGATGGCAGTTCAAATGCTGAGTTCATATGCGAATTCGGTAGTGTTCATTACGAGTGGTCTGCATAAAAACGTTTTGTTTGTTAAATTATAAATTTGCATGTAATTAGAAACGTTTTGATCAATACAT
Source organism: Polydesmus complanatus (assembly GCA_034692225.1). Taxonomy (NCBI): domain Eukaryota; kingdom Metazoa; phylum Arthropoda; class Diplopoda; order Polydesmida; family Polydesmidae; genus Polydesmus; species Polydesmus complanatus. The sequence continues at coordinate 4,583 of JAQGAZ010000425.1, read as the reverse complement.
GCACTATCAATCAATTTTAATCTTTCTACGTTAAAATTGTATTTGAAAAAACTATAAATTTCAACAATTTTAATATTCAAAAAGCAAATTTACTGTAAACTTATGGAAACGTCTTTAACGAAGTTTATATAATTTTATAAAGCTACCATGTTACGATTGTATTAAGCAAGTCTCGGAAATCGGTATAACATTAACTATAATTTAACAAATTGAAATTAAAATTGTGACCATATCTAAAAACCAAAATATAAAGCTACAATTCCGATTCTAATTTAATAAATTAATTTCAGTTATGGAACCAGAAGTCAACGTGAAAGAACAAACCGGCATTTGCATAAAAGAAGTCAAAAAAATTTTAGAAATAATAATTTTTTAAAAATTTGTTTAAATTTCACTACTAAAATATAATTTCAGGTTTATTTTTTTAATAAATAAAACACATTCCACAAATAAATTTAGATTGCACGTCATTTACAAGAATTATTTTTATTTCTGGAGCAACGAAACTTAAATTACATGTCGACTTGAACTTAATAGGCTATTACTCTACTGCTAAAATTAAACATAACTTTACCATTAACTTAGTAGCAGTAAATAAAAACGAAATAGTAGATTGGCTTAAATCACTGTTTACCTTTATTTAATGTTACGTACGCTACTGAATCATTAACGTTTAACTGAATAAGTCGATATAAAATCGACTTAAAAGCGTAAACAAAATGTTTATCGTATAAACTTTTTAAATTGACCTTTTCAATTAACGGATTAACTGTTTAATATTAATAATGAATATAAAGACCTCGATTAAAATATAATTCTTTAATTTAATTCATGAATTAAATCCGTTGATTCGCAGTCAAAACAGTAACCTCATTCAATTAACTATATTTTAAACTCTCCGTTGAAAAAACTGAAAAAGAAAAAAAGCGCTGACATATGTGATTAAGTGAAACTCAATCTCTCAAAGTATTTAATTAATGATGTTTATTATTACTTTAACCATCTCCGGCAGCATATTATTAGCCGACTTTTATTTTACGCTGTGTACGCCAACCTAATTTACATCCGACAACGTACGACACGAAGTTTGCAATCGAAAGCGGTCACGAAATTATTAAAAATGGCAACGCTGATTAGGTCGAAGTGAATAGTAAAAAAGTATATCCAATGTACCAAATTTTAAAGAGCTACAAAAACCGCAAACTGTTCATCTTTCGTGACTATCGGACTGTTTGGCAGACGGATGAATAGAGAAACAAGTTGAACGAGAAACGGGAAACGTCACAGTTTAAAAAATTAGAAAGAAAATCGATCTTAAAAATCAGATGAAAATGAATAGCTGACAACATTACAAAGCATTTATGTCAATAATTTTGTATGCGCAATTTTTATGGCATAAAAAAAATTCAATGTTAAAAAAATAACCGAAATAAATCTTATGTAAACAAAATTCCAAAATATTTTATAAATAAATTTTCATAATTTATAAAATTATGAAAATTTCTTAACTACAGTACTGTATATTTTTTATGAATTGTTGTTTTTTATTCGTTATTTTTGTTAACCCACGCCAAACTTCGAAGTTTTAATGGTGTTCAAAATTGTAATAAACTTGCTGTATACATATTTTTAACTCAAATTCTTCTGTCATAAGAATGTGGAGTTAGGCATAAGAACCAGCAAAAATCTTAACACCGCCTGGTCCGCCTATAACAACGAATTATTTGTGCTACAAAAAAATATTTTTTCTTCATTTTATAAAATAAAAAAACCCATTCCAATCCTAATAAATATTTGTTTTCTAAACCGTATTATTTAACAAAAATAAGATTTTTCAATTAACACGGCTCTTAATAAGTCAATGACAGCAATAATAATGCTATCGATTAATAAATTTATTTGTCGAATTTAATGAAGCGACGACAACTTTCTCCGTTTCACACGCGAAGAAAAGAAAGATGTTTCGAGTGCTCTCCTTCGTTAATGTCATTAAAAGAGATGACTGCACAACAGCGTCGTTTTAATTCGATAAAACAAGAAGCAAAGCGAGAAACGCTCAAGATTGACGGAAATGCGCTGTGAAATTCCAAGAAAAAGCGCCCACTCTCACGCTCATTCGCTCACTCACTCTCTTCAAAATGAGTGTACATTTGCACCGAAATAACGTGTGTATATTTATTAAGCCAGTATCATAATTCCAGATCTGTTTCAGTTCAAACTAAGGTTAAAAGTCTCAGGAAACTTGAACTTGTTTGATAGTGGCTATTTTGATTAACATTACACGTCTCCCTCTCTCTCCATCTCTTTCTATAGATTAACTAGATACGCCATTTCTCGCTCGTTCTTGGTCAAAAAAAACTTTCCACTTTAATGGATGAACTAGTGCACTGTCAGCTTAATAATTTATACATGTTATCTTTATTAAAAGCTGCCGGGCTACGTATTTGGGAGAGGGTGGAATTTAACAAAAAAAAAAAACATGGTTAACTTCATTTTTAACTCTTTGTTTACTCTTCTTTTATCTAAATTTTAGCATTAATCCGAAATCAAATTCTTTAACCTTACATCGGTAGTAATGTAAAACAGGAAACTGAGACGGGTGACATCAGTTTTATTTTATACCGGTACTTGTATTTTATGTTTTGTTTCATCTCAATTTCCTATAAAAACAGATTTCAATTCTTGGCAATTCAAATTTCATTTAAAAATTATTGCTAAAATACGTTTAGCTGTTATTCTAATCAAAAAGTGACTGGTCAGAAAATTACAATTTTAATACCGGTAGCATAAAAATAATAATTTTTTCTTTTAAAAAAAATTCTAGTTGAAGACCCCTTTTAGAAAGTCCCAACGGTGGTCTGCTTCGACCATGAAACACGCATGGTTAAAGGTGGTTTGAAACAAGCTGTGCATTTCTTAGGAAAAGTATTTATAAAGCCTCCTTAAAACAAAACCAAAGTTTATAAAATAAAAATTCCTAAACAAAAATTATCTACTGTATAGCGTAAAATAAAAACCTTATTTATAAAAATGAAATCTCTAAAAAATGATAAATCTGTAAAATCTCCTTTAAGAAAATCCTGTCCATAAATTCAGGCTTATGGAGTTTTCGAGTGTAATAAAAACCCACTTTTAAAATCCTATCGCGCAAGATCGATTGATAATCGATATTTAGCACTTCCATCATGTTCTCAAAAACATTCTCGAAAGCAAGCTACGGTATACAATATCCGGCGAAGTACTAAAACCCTTAAAGAAAAGAAAATCTTGCTTTTATTTTTCCTTTTAACAACGCTAAAAGTCTTAAAAAAATCTTTGCGTCATCATTCAATTAAATCTAAAAACAATATATCTCTTTACCTCGAGTGCTCATATCGCACAAATTTAATGGCTTCTTCAAACGAAACGGGAGGAAAATGCGTTGAACTCTTTCTCATCGCTCAGCACTAGCAACATATTTTTTTTTTACACAAATAAAAAATTTTTTTACGTCAACTTAACAAGCGAACTATAAATCAAATTCTAACTCGACATTTTTATATTGAAAGCGTCAGAGTTTGCGACTTCCTGTTCACCGCCGTCAAAGTAAATAATAAATACGAAGATAAAAGATACATACGCTATCAAAAAAATAAATAAATTGACAATAAGGTGAAGATTTCTGAGCCTACCTCACGTACGGTGTTATTGCCAAATAAAATGATGGAGATGGGAGAGCGATGAAAACCAAAGAGTTATTTCTCCTTAAACTTGCATCAACGTAAACAGTTTTTCTTTTCAAATCTCGTTGACCACACAAATATAGTACATGTATAACGCGTGTTTATGTAATGTGGTTTTGTTATAATGCGATTAAAGAGTTAACCATAATTTCATTCCTTTTCAAGTAATAAAACTTTTAGCCGGCTGTTGGTGTCCGTTTGCGATTATTCTGACTCAAAACCATTATCCTCCCGCATCACGGTTTCAACTTTATATTTACATTTTCCCAATAAAGTCACTAAATTCACCGTTTTTTGTCATTATAAGATGCGAGTTTTAGCATGCACTTTTAAGATTTACTAAAATAAATCCACCAAAATCGTATTCCTCTCAAGATGATTCTTCCTAAATGTAATCAATTAAGGGCAAAAAAAAATTAAAACTGATCGTAAAGGCGTTTTTAAATTTCTAAATTAATCAAAATATTGAGATACGTTGGTAACTTGAAATGCATTTTAATTGAAAAGTCAGTAAGTGGATATTAACATTCTTATTTTTTCTTGCTCGAATATCCGAATAATTTATCCAAAATACAGACTAATACGCGCGTTCTTGCAATTTTACCCCGTCGCTAACTTGAACGATAACCATCAATATTCTTATTCCAAGAAACTCGTCCATATTCTCAGCGCCCCTATCGTTTACAGAACTTACTGCAAAACCTTCAAAAAATTTTCTTAACCTCGAACCTTGAGAAAATTCACAAGAATCTCATAATTTATGGCCGACTTGCCGCGCGATGCTAAAGAGAAAAGACGGTTTAAAATTATTATTGACAAGCCAAACTTTCGCGAGATATGCGAGCCTTGAAAGTGAAGTAC
>JAQGAZ010000424.1:0-63571 GCA_034692225.1 Polydesmus complanatus | reverse complement strand
GCGCGTGCATAAATAACGAAAAAATGCGCACAAACGCAAATGGCGCTAAAGTATCATAATGATACTGATTTCCAACAGTAAAATTAAAAGTATTTACAATAACTGACTGTGTTATTATTCGAATACAAAAATTACAATACAGACATGTATTTATCTTGCGATTTAAGAAGTCACTGGATGATCATGTTGTGTGCAGTGCGTGAATTGATATGTAGCCTAAACATTTCAATGGCAAAATTCAAGATGATCGATGATACTGGAGCATTTGTAAAATTCATAAAGCCCTTAAAGAGTTATTCATGAAATGCTGCAAAATTAACGACATATTAAAAAATTCAATATTAAAACAAATTTATTTTAAGTTTTTAGTAGCATTGACCTTACTTTCCGTATTACAGTACAGTGTATAGGCCTATTAGGGAGGTGCAAAAGCCTTAACTATTGAGCGCAAATTTGGCTAATTATAAAAATATATTAAGCCAATATTTTAGCTCGTATAACTTTTTAATGTTTTATAAATTCATTCTATTGAAAATCTTGTTTAAAATCATATGTTATTCGTAAAAAGCTTATTTTAATTTTATTTATTATTGCGTCTGAATCTTCAATGCATTAGCAGCAAGCCATTAAAAGCGAACTGTTAAGTTATAACATCTGCTGCCCATCTTTATGGTAACTGCATTTAAATTCTCTTTTATTAAGCGTTTCTTAAAATTGTTTCAAAAAATAACTTTTAAGAGAAGTTTTTATTTAATTTATCACAATATATTCATCTCTGTAAACAAAATAAAATACAGTATAATATAATAATTATTAGCCATATCAAGTAACCAGATGGTAGGACAATTGCCTCTTCAGATTATTGATGAAATATATCCTAGTCTGATCATCTTTCCTAAAAATTTAATTTTGTATGCTCAAGTACAATTTTTTTTTATCGGTTATCGATTTCGATCAAATCGCAATTGCTAAAAATTTTCCTGCATATAAAAATACAATTTCTTTGCATTTTCCTCATTCGAATTTTGCTATTAGGACAAATTATTTTATAGCAAAAAAAAAAAACGAATTATGGATCTGACTTCAATTCTTAGTTTAACTGTCATTCTTTTACTTTTGAGTACAGAGTGTTTATGTTACGATTGTTGTTCAACATTTCAAGGTGATAATGGTTCGTTGAAAGTCTTGTGCAGAACCATTACTACACCAAAAGCTTTTGGATGTCTAAGTATGTATTTGTTCAACTTGTCTTCAACTGGTCAAAGCCTTGATATCCAAATCAGCGACTGCTATGCTTCCCTATTTCCCGAGGACTACTTTCAACTTTTCAATATGGCCGGATTAAAAATGGAAAAATGTTGTTTAACAAAAATCCCTTCGCGAATTTATGGCCTTTCTTGTTCATCAATGACCAATGAAATGTCGCTGATGCAAAACGCTATATCAACGATTGACCCGAACGCCTTTTTTTATTGCACAGGGCTTAAAACTTTAGATCTCAGTTATAATCACTTATCATCAATTAATAACGGCGATTTTCAATATTTAAAATCTCTTACAACGCTGTTTCTATCGCAGAACGTTATTGAACGAGTCCAAGAATTTAATAATCCTTCAAAAATAACTCAATTATATTTGGACAACAATGTCATCTCGTATATTTCGGCTAACGCTTTTCAAGGAATGACCGAGTTAAAAAAATTATTTTTACAAAATAATTCCCTTACGACCTTGACGGAAGGGATATTTGATTATTTCCAACCAACAAACCTCTCCCTAAGTGGTAAGAACTTTATTGCCGTAATAATTTTTTTTACAATATAGTTTATTGTTTTAAAATAATTAATATTCTGCAGGCAATCCTTTTGTATGCAATTGTTCGTTGTTGTGGTTGCAAAATTGGCTTCAAGCTCGACCGTTTTTAACTACAGGCGCTCAATGTTATACACCTGTGGTTGGGCCAGTCGAATCAACTCCATTTTGTGTCTCAACAACTGAAGCCACAACGCCGCATTTTATTTCCACTAGTTCTTCACTTTTAACCTCTACTTCAACAAGTTCTACTAGCTTATCTACTAGTACACCATTATCGAGCTCTTCAACGGAAAGTTTGACCACACCATCGATTTCCTCAACAGGAAGTTTAACTACGACCTTATCTTTCATTTCATCAGCAAGTTCAATCTTTCCATCAACTTCTTCATTTCCAAATTTAACATCTACGTTTTTAGAAACATCGTCAGATGCACTTCCTCTTACAACTGCGTCAATTTTATCGACATTTGTTTCTTCTTTTACTACTCCATCCGACGCCAATGGAGACAGTACTTCAGATGGTGGAGGCAGTACTTCAGATGGAGGAGACAGTTACAAAGATATAGTCAGTAATTTTATGATTTCTAGTGATTTAATTCTTTCTTGGAGTACCAACGAGTCAAAGGTTATGGTTTTATATGGTCCGATAAAGGATAATAGTTATTGTTCTAGTAGTTTAATTGTTGACATTTTCGGAAATATGACTGCTGGAGTTCATACAGTTGTAGTAGCTAATCGAACAGAATATCAAATTCAATTAGACGATTTTAATAACAATGACCCATTATCGTTTTTAGTTTGCATAACTAACGCTCTGTTAGATATAAACCTGGATAATTTACATTGCAGTATCAGCTGCTTGACTGCCTCTTCTTCATCTCCCACTCCTACTCCTACTCCCGCTTCGCGACCGACCATTTTGCTGTCTTTGGCAATTGGCATTATTTGTGCAGTCGTTATTATATTCTTGATCATAATAACGGTATTGTTGTGTGTATTAAGATGCACTTCGAAGAAGAAAAAATGCAAAGTTAATATTTTGCCTACTAAAAAACTTACTTCTAGGCCTTTACCGTTTAAACCTACCAATGAATCTTTACAGGCCAATAACTTTCCTTCTGAAAGAAACGGTTTACCAAATCCAATGTATAATCAAGGAAGCAATATTGGAGATAAAGGATCTTATCTGTATCTGGAACCTTCAATTCCTGAAGAATGTGACATAGATGAACCGATTAATTCTGAAACTTATGATAGAATTTCGAGAAAAGATTCTGATAGTAAAGAGCCAAATGATAGAACAGCGACGGTTGCATTTGATACTCCAAGCGATGCATTATAGGAGCGTTTAAAATTAGTTTTTATTAATTTACAATTTTTTTTAGAAAAGTTTGGCATAATTTCTGAAGTTTTCAAGACCGTAACAATTTATCTATAAGTGTCAAAATAAATGCTGTGTTTATTGTCAGACTGTTATTATATAGACAGATAGAATCGTTGTATAATGAAATCAAACTATTTCTAATTGTAGCCTACTTAAAAGTTTATTAATTTCATAAAAAGGCTCATTTATTATTATTATTTTTTTTTTTGCATTTAAATTTGTTTGTATCTGTTCACCGCTGTTTTTGGTTCACCAAATTTTTCGATTTTGGAGAATATTAACTCCAAAATCGAAGAATCAAGATACAGTAGTTATTGTTAGTTGTAAGCCTATTGAGCACAACTAGAAATAATGGTTTCCTAATTATTAGGGCTTGACTTGTAACCGGTTGTAAAGTGACTTCCGGTGCCACTTTTAAGTTTACTGAATGTTTGCAAATTGGATTGTACTGTATTTTATGAATTTTTAAATTCATTATAAATTGATTTTTAAGAGTTAAAAAGGGTTTCAGTTTGAGTTATAACAAAATTAATTGAAATTACATAGACCTACTGTATTATAACTTAATTGAAATGAATTAATTATAGCGGTTGGAGACAATTGCTTAATGAATCCATTTAATTGGAAAGAAAAACAATTTAAATTACTACCTAATTGTTAATTGTATTATTGATTTACATTAATTGGCATATCGGATTACGTCAATTAATTTCTAGCAATCGGAGGTTAAATCAACTTCTTGATATGGGTCAGAAGTGGACTTGTAGTCATTGGATGAGGGCATGCTGTTTTTGTAATTAGGTGGCTGCTGTTGAACGACGCTGTTGTAAGCTGGTGGCATTAACGTGGGAGCAATTTTGCCAATTTTGTTTCGGGGTTTTAGTATCTGTCAAAGAATATAATTTTTTTTAAAAAAAATAGTACATCTTCGTTTCGTATACCGGTATCGATAATTGCGCGTTGACTGTACCGTAAATGAGCACATCAGTTTATCGTTGATGCTCAGCACTGCGGCCGCGTTGTCGAATTCCCCGCAATAGTTTGGTGCTGAAAAAATCGTGACTAATTTTCTCTTGGCGAAAAATTGGTATCCATCTTCGACAACCTTTTTCATTTTTAACATAAGCGCATAATTAATTTTTTTTAAAAATACAATTGAGCTATATTTATATTACTTACTTGATGAGCTCTGCAAATCAAATCTAAATCGTGGTCTCTTAAGAACGATTCCACCACATCTGATCCAAATGTGAAGGAAACTCCGCGGTCATTGTACCCATATCCCCTTACTTCATCAGGGTCAGACCTGAGTCATAAAATTTGAACGTGCCGGTATATTTATAAAATTGATCAATTATAATTTAAACAGACCATAATAAATCACACAGTAATCCGACATCCGGTATTTCTCTTTGACGTTGCATAGTTTGTATTTGATTCATCGACATTAATTCTTTGCTCAATCCTACATTTTTTAAGAAAAAAAAAAATTATTTCACAATAACAATTATTGGAAATTTTGAATAAAATATTCTACCTCCGTGACAACAAAAAATTCGTTCATCGATGATAGCAGCGACGGGTAAAAAGGTAAAGCAATCGACGAACGTATACCACAATCGGACATTATATCGTTTTTTACCTATGGAAATAAATAAAAAATATATTTAAAATTTTTCTTGAATTTAATAAAATTAATAAAAAGCAGATGTAATTTAAATACATTCTTCGTAAAATCCATATATTTTGCTGACGCTGGGACATTCGTGATTGCCTCTCAATAGGAAGAAATTTTCTGGATATTTGATCTTGTAAGCCAGTAATAAGCAAATAGTTTCAATAGACTGTCGACCCCTATCTACGTAATCTCCGAGAAATAAATAATTAGCATCTGGTGGATAACCGCATTGATTGAATAGTTGCAATAGATCGTAATATTGACCATGAGTATCGCCTAAAAATTTGAATATTAATAAATGATTTTAAGATACCGGTATACATAATTATTATACAGTACCACAGATTTTAATCGGAGCTTCCAATTCCAAAAGCATCGGTTGATTAATAAATATTTCTTGAGCCGCTTTGCAAAGACATTTAATTTCATCAACCGTTAAGCAATTGACTATATTTTTCTTTGGTTTGTCATTTTTTCCTATACAGTATTAATATTTAATTTACTTTCGGTTATAAAAAAAAAATGTTTTAATTAATTTTTTTTTTACCTTCGAGTAATTTTTTGATGATATCATCGATATTATACATCTGTTGTTGATTTACGTCATTTTGTTTCGTCATCTTCTTCTAAAAAGAAAATTGTTCGAAATAAGTTGATTTTCAAAGAACAATTTTAACGTACTATTGGATACACAAATTTGATCTATATTTTGATCAATTATGTACGGTTGACCTAGCCTAAATTAAATCTTTAATATAACGGAGAAGGTTATATTACCGTGACTAGTTTTATTAATTTCCTAAACAACAATTTATATCTGACTTGTAGACGTAAGGTATAATTTACTTTTTTTTTTTGAAAAAAAAAAAAAAAAAATGGAATAGAATGTAATAAAATGATACTCTCGACACGTTCCTTTAACTATTCCACTATATTTTGATCGTTGTTTAAATTGCTATTTTCTCGCAGGAGAATTCTTTTTTTTTTTTTATCTAATAGAAAAAACAATATTCTTACCTTTATCTAGCTTACAGCATATCGTAGTGTTTTTGGTCATATATTTTTTATTATTTTTTTTTTAAACGAGATAAGCTTTACAACGTATTGATAAAATTCTCGAGTAGATGATAATAGTTGTTTGTTTTCCAACAATGACTGTGCTTTGAGGGTGGATTAATCACGTTTGATAATAATTTTTATGTGTACAGTACGAAGAAGAAAAAAAAGATTAAATTGTTAGAACGGTTAACATACAATATTATTGAAAGTTTTATTTTTATTATTCTTACTGTACTTTTTTATTTACATTACATGTGAATTCCATTTGAAGAAAAAAATTATTTGAAATTCATTTACCAGCAGTTATAGTTCAACTATTTCACTGAGTAAAATCGATTAAAAAATATTGATTTATTTCTAAAACAAATTTTATAGTTGATAATAGGTAATAATATAAATATTCCGCACGCGTATAAAATGCATGGTCAATTTTGCTCAACAAAACCGATGACATGTTTTCAACAAAAGGGCATAAAATGGATAGAAAATAAATAATTTTCATTTAAGAGTTGAAGCTGACCTCGAAACTTGAATTTTTCTCTTTTTTTCCGGTTTTAATATCTATAAAGTGTGATAAATGAAATTATTTATCCGAAAGAAGTAAAAAAAAAAAAATTAAAGAGAAAAATAATAAATTTACCGTAAATGAACAAGTTAATTTTTTATCGACGTTCATCATGGCTCCTGCATTGTCGAATTCACCGCAATAGTTAGTTGCTGAGAAAACTGTAACTAATTTCCGATTTGCAAAAAATTCATATCCGTCTTCAACGACCTGTTGGTTTACAATTTATATAATTTTATGAGCATTTAAAAAATAATAAAATTAATCGTAATTAAACAATAAACCTGATGTGCTCTGCAAATTAAGTCTAATTTATGGTCGATGAGGAATTGGTTGAGTACGTCTGCCCCGAAAGTGAAGGAGACCCCTCTGTCGCTGACCGCCCAGCCCTTGTGCTTCCCCGGATCAGCCCACAATATATCACATAACAAGCCTTTAATAGGTATGTCGGTTGGACGTGTAATTTCTCGAATTTGTTTCATCGATTGTAAATCTCGACTGATTCCTATTTATAATTTTTATTAATATCCTTATGTTTAATTACATTTATTTATATATTCTGTTTTACTTACCCCCGTGACAACAAAATATTTTGTCTTCCACAAGTGCAGCTACTGGAAGGGTATTGAATGCGTTATTGAAAGCTTTCCACAATTTTACGCTAAATTTTCGTTTGCCTAATACCGATAAATCAGCAAAAAAAAAAATCTTAAAATTATTTTTTGAGGAAGATTAATCAAATTTGAAGTTAACTTTACATTCGTCATAAAATCCGTAAACTCTGTTGATGTTGGCTGCTTCGTGATTTCCTCGAAGTAGGAAAAAGTTTTCTGGATATTTTACTTTATATGCCAAAAGCAAACATATTGTTTCGATGGATCGTTTTCCTTTATCCACGTAATCTCCAAGAAATAAATAATTATGGGAAGGCGGATATCCTGCGCTTTCAAACATTTTAATCAGATCGTGGTATTGGCCGTGGATGTCTCCTAATTTAAATAGAAATAATAACAATGGCCGAAATTATTATTTTGCACCAATTTTAATTGTTGTGCATTTACTCGCCACATATTTTGACGGGGCTTTCTAGTTCCAAGAGCATTGGTTGCGTTAAAAAAATATTTCGAGCAGCTTGAATAATACCCACAATTTCCATTTCTGTCAATTTGATTTTTTTCGCCTCCGGGGTTTCTGGAGCCACTGTAATAATTATTTTAATATTATATTGGTTAATATAATATTAACTAATATACTATTATAGCATAATAGTATATTAGTTAAAAATTAGATTTACTTTTCAACAATTTTTTAATTGTTTCATCGATATTCCAGTACAGTCCTTCGGTAGCCATGTTGATAAGTTATTTATAATAAACCAAAAATTTGCCAATTTATTGCGGTTGATCAGTCATATAATTTTGAGTCACAATGATGGCAACCAATTTATTTAGAGTAGGAATTATCAACAATCGATACGAGTTTTGAATTATCCCATATCGCTTTAAACAAGTCTTGTTTGAACAATTTATCAGATAAAGGCTATTGCTTGCGCTGCTTCTATGTGTATCTTACTCACTCACCGTATTTTATATCAAATAACAATCTGTCTACTTTCTAATTTCTTTTAACTTATAGCTTTTGCTCCGCTCAATCATAAATTAATCACGCTCAGAATTACGCCTGCTTTGTCAAATTTTTTTAATTTTTTTCTTTTTTCATTCATACAAATACAATTATTATACTGTAGATATTAATCGTTTATCGGTGCTTGAATTCGTTAAGCGAAACGTGCGTGGGGGGGAACGATGACGCAAAATTATGACTGTGTTGCAATTGATTTTAAAAGTAAAAAAAATAAAAATACCTTGCTCAAAGACAACGATACTCGAGTAATACAAACCCTGTTCGGTTGGGCGGTGGCAATTGCTCTGGGGAGGAAGCTGGGCTTTTTAGGGCCCGGTAGTGTGAAAAGTCTGTTTATAAAAGCTTAATGTGTTGCCAAAAAAAAAAGGAACCAGAGGAAGAGAGTCTGTCAAATTTATTTTTTTCGGAGCTCTTGATTTCTTGAATACCAAAAAACCCAAAACACTTTAAATGATCTGCATAAAAACCCCATAATTCATTTATCATTCGCGGGCATCCTGATTACTATTCGAATTAACCATGAATACAATAATTTTCAATGAATGTGTTTGCGTACTTTTCAACGCAGTATTATCCAGTACATGATTGAATAATTTTCAAAAATTATTTTGATACAGTTCTTCCGTATGGTTTGACAGCTATTTCCCAGTCTTTAAATGGGGCCGCGGTGAATGGGGCTAAGGTTTAGTTCGCAATCTAACCGCTAACCGGCGCTACCTGTGGCTTCATGGTTCAAGCAGTGACAAGCAGACGAAAATTACCAGCTGTTTAATTTGTTTACCGCGTTGTAAAATATGGGTAAAGTTAACGTTAAAAAAACGAAATTGAAAGACATACCGAAGGGAAAACCTAAATCTGGAAGAATATGGAAAACAAGTAAAAATAGGTATTAAAAAAAAACCAAATAACTTACCGGGTACTTATGTGATTGTAAACCAATTGTGGTTATGCGAAGGCGGTTAAGGAGACGCACGTGTTTCAGCTTATCTTTGAACATAAATTTGAGTTGTTATAAATCATTATCGGCGTAATAATTATACAATTTAATTTTGTTTGTATGTTAGGTTTTCGTCAATTAAAAAGGACAAACCGTTCAATACAACATGGGCGAGGAAACAAACTTTAAAGCAAGAATTAAAGATCACTAAAGCACAAGATAAGGCCCTGAAAGATGCAAAGATACAAGCAATTGAGGTGATTTCATTATATTGCATGTTGTTGTATCTAAATTATGTGTTAGTACCGTAGGTATCTAAATTATTTTTGTTCTTAATAATTTAGGAAAAAAAGAAACGACGAGAAGAAAATTTGAGGCGCCGGGAAGAAAATGCTAAAAAAGCGGAAATTGTTCAAAAGGTAATAATTAATTTTATAAGTTAACCTCAATATCGATCAATAATATTTTGTTTGGGTGTTTTTATTAATTATTTTTATTATTTCAGATTAATAATACTGCTAAAATAAAGCGTATGTCGAAAAAACAATTGCGCTCTATTCGAAAGCGATAACTATGCAATATTATCATCGATCTAATAAAGTAAAATATTTTTAGTATTGTGATTTGGTTTTTAAACTAGAAAGTACTGTAGTTGAATTTGCTTTACAGTATTTGGCAATACTGTAATTCGAAAATTACCGACAAGAGATAAATGCGTCCAACAAAAAGGGGTGCCAGACGTTTATTTTAAATACGGTAGTTATCATTAATTTGCAACTTTAACGAGTGACTCCTTACGTTATTCAGATTAGAAAACTATAATAATTTGATATCAATTTTTTATTGAGGATAAATAATTTATTACTATGCTGTAACTTGTGAGTGAGACGCACGTATCGGCGTATGGTATAGTACCTCAAGAGGACCATACTTTCCTTTCATCTCACCCTTCCCATTTAATATATGTACCTCTTTAAATTAAGGAGATCAAAAAGAAATAAAATAATTACATTACAATGTTAAGGAAACTCATCTAAACTAAATTATTAAATGTTAACCGTAATAACTTTAAAAATGTTTTTTAATGTGTGGCCCTCTTGGGGAACAGGAACGTAAACCGATTCGCGCGCATAAACGTACCTTTCGCAACCTCTCGACTACGTCACGGTTGCCATGCGTTTATGTTGTGTCATTTGGTTAGTAAGTAGCGAGTGTTTTTGTTTATTTTCTTTAATAAGTTGAATTTATTTCTTAAATAATTATGTTAGTAATTGTAAGACGCTAACTCAGGAATACGCAACCAAATGCGTATAGTTAGAAAATGAGTTTTCAAGCTCGAGAGTTTGAGTCGTGGGCTTCAAAATTGCTGGAATTAGAAACTGATATCGATGAGAAGAAATCTTCCACATGTTTTCAAGAAATAAATCAAATTATTGATCATATAAATGCGTTTAATTATGATCAGCCGTTTCTTAATGTTGTTGTAAGTTGTAAAATTATGTTCAATTTGTTTGGCAATTATTGATTTTAAATGTTTTTAAATAGCTGGGAGAAGCAACTTTGAATCATTGCATACTTCTGATTCCCTTAACTGAAGATCATTTAATTACGAAATTTTGTTCACTAATCAATCACTTTTTGAGAAAACAAAATGTAAAATGCAGTACATATAATATGATTTTATTTTAATACTGGTTTAAAAGTTTAATATAATATATTATTGTAGATTTTAATTAGTAAGGGAACTGCGGAAAACCTCTGCAGTTTTCTGCTCCAAGCTCTGCAAGCATGCTCTCAATGGCTTCATTCCGATTTATTATTGACTTTGAGTACTTTATTTTATTTAAACGCTACTGCAGTTCAACAGGTGAATTTTTGTTTAAATTTAAAATATATTTTTTTAAAATAATTATATTTAATAATCGCATTTAATTAACAGCATTGGGAGCAGTTAATAGGTGATGATGGGATTTTATTGAAATTTGCCAATGTTACTAATAGCCAATTCACCGTCGAAACTCGTTATCATGCCATAAAGTGCATCGAATGGTTAACTGTAAAGTATGACGATTTATTTATTAATTGATAGCAAAGATCTGTGTAATAATCTTTTTTTTTTTTTAAATAAAAAACAGGGAAACAAATGCATCTTATTTGTCTGCGGAAATGGTTGAGCGATGTTTTATTGTTTTAGTAAACAATTTAATGTGTGATGTAATAGTTCAAGAGGAAGAAATTATGACTAGCAAAGTAAGACATATTAAGGGTAATTAAGAGTAGTTTTACATTTTTATTTTTTGTAGTTACGGTGCAGTTGTTGTATTAGTCTTCAAAATTTAGTACTTGAATCAAAATCATTGGTTTTAAAAATGACGGGAGAAGTTTTAGCTGTTTTGAAGGTACATACAGTAATTAATGTTTTAACAGTTTTACTTAATAAATTTTTCGTTAGGCTCATATTTTTTACGGTCTTCCGAATCAATCTCAACTCACGCCATCGAAGTGTCTTTATCCGTCGCCATTGAGTCAAAGTTATTTTAGTGTATCGAAGCCCAACAATTTATTGCCGTCAACTAAAGTAAGTCAGTTGTGTAATTGATAGACATTCTTTTTATTAATTTATTTCAAGAATTCTACACATAATTCAAGATCTAAAAAGCGGCGCCCATCTAATAAGAAAATCGTTTCAAACGAGTCGCGAGGACATTCAAATTCTGCGAATTTTGCCGAAGATAAATTTGATGGTGAAATATTTAATACATTTTGTTTAGGTAATATTTTAAATTTAATTTTTTTAGACAAGTCTCCTTCTCAAAGATTTCATCGATCTTTTATTCCAATGAAAGTAAGCAGTTCAGAATCGGAATACTCAGATTCTGAAGGAAGTAATTTGGCGCGCTTAAGAGCATCTCAAACTCGAGTTCGTCATTGTGCACTTGCAGCTTTATCAAGTGTGGTTAAAGTAAGAGATTGATATAGATTTGCGAATTTATAAATACCGTAACTTATATATAAATATTTATAAGGTTCTTGATCGTAAAGTAATGTTCGGTTATTGGCCATCGTTTTTGCCAGATGCGCCTTCTTCGTATGGAAATTTGACTAGTTGCTTTTTAAAAGATCCATCCCCTAAAGTAGTTTATTTAGATTTTTATAATGTTGTGTAGGGTACTGTATTGAATTTACAATTTATTTTAAGGTTCGTTGTGGAGCATTGATGGTTCTTTCGTGCATGCTAGATGGCTCAAGTTTATTTTTATCTTTAGCCGACGAAAGAGATAAGTCAAAGATGGCTTTTACCACACTTTCTGCAACTGTTACTTCGACAGTACGAGAGCTACATCGAACTTTAATTTTAGCGTTAGTCGCAGAAACTTCTACTCTGGTTTTGACCCAGATTATTAAATGCATTACATTGTTAGTGCAAAATGTTTCTATCGCAAAGCTTTCTGAAGGATTTCTTATTAAATTGGCTAAGCAGTTGAAGTCTTTTTTATTTCATAAAGGTATTTAATTAATATTTTGTTTTCGTAATATTTAACAACACGATTACCTTTTCTTAGAATCGAATGTTAAAGTAGCAGCTTTAACATCCTTTGGAGCTATTCTTAACGCTCAGCAGGGCTCATCTGAGGGTTTGGAAATTTTACAGTGGCCGATTCAAAATGTTGATCATGGTAAATCTTTTTTTTCTACTTGAAAAGAAATTGAAAGTACATGTATTATTATTGAAGATGAAAGGCAATCATGTTGGTTAATTGAGGTTTGCTTGGAGTACATCAGTGATAGAAATCCCATAGTTCCACTTCCAGTTCGTCTAGAATCTCTCCAATTATTATCTATTATTATTAAGGAATATTTTATAATTTCTAGGTAATTCGTGTTTTACTTTTTAATAACTCTCTTAACTAATGGCTTATTTTCTTAAGATCTTATTTAAATACTATGAAATTATCAATTGAAACGGGTTTAGCAAGCAAAGAACTTTCAATTAAATTGCATAGTTCAAAACTACTTGAAGAATTAGGACGAACCATGTCTCAATTACTAGAATCGGAGGCAGAATTAAAATTAAATTTAACTATTGACGAAGTAATTCAAACTTTTTAAATTTTACGTAAAGTGCATTTATTAAGTTTTTTTTTTTGCTAAATAGGTTGTTTTATTTTGGTCAAATTTATTGAATACGTCTTTACCAAATATTCTTCAAGCGCCTATGGACGATGTCAATTATCAAGTGTTAGCTGTTCATGGATGCAATTGCTTATCTACAATCGGCAGTGAAGCATTTTCTAAACTTCTAGTAAATTATCATTGGTTTTTACTTAAAATATAATTATAAATTATGTTGATTTTTTCTCCAAAGGTAAGTCAACAAATATTTTGTCAGACGGTATTAATTGGTCTGAGCTCCAGTGAAAATAAAAACGTTAAAGCAGCTGCCATACGTGGACTTGGTGTGCTGATTCAATTTTCTTGTTTGCAAACGGTATACATAAAATGCATTTTAATATATATGTAATTCTCTTGTCAAATAATAACGTTTTAATAGGATGGATCATTTTTACTGGATGTTTTGGAAAAAATTGTGTTCGCTATGGAGGATACAAGCCTTGAAGTGAGATTAAAAGCAGCTTGGGCTTTAGGAAATCTCACCGATGTTTTAATATTGCAAGACAATTCTTTAGAAGAAGGATTATTGGATTACCAACTTAATGATAAATTATTAAAGCAATTATTAATGGCATCTATTAAAGGATCAAAAGATAACGATCGAATAATATCAAATGGTGTTCGTGCGTTAGGAAATTTGTTGAGAATATTGAAGCAAAATCATTTAGGTTTGATTTATGATTTATTAAAATACATGTATGGAAATAATAATTGTAAATATGTATTTTTTTTCTATTTGTAAATTAGAAGATGCAAATTTTAACGACATAGTAGGACAATCGGTTGAAACTCTAATGAAATGCTCTTCATCCAGTTCCAGTATGAAGGTATAAATTTAATGCAGTCTTATGAAATGCAAAATTTATTAAATTTGGGGTTTTTAATTTTATTAGGTTAGATGGAATGCGTGTTACGCGATTGGTAATTTGCTAAGGAATAACAACTTAACTTTTAAAGACATGATTTGGAAAGTTAGTATTAATCCCTTTTGGCGAAATATTTAAGTCATATAGTTAACGGTTAATTTATTTAGCCCGACCTTTTTAAACTTCTATGCGATTTGGCAACAAATTGTAAAAATTATAAAGTGCGAATCAGTGCTGCAAGTGCTTTAGGAATTCCTAAATGCCGAGCACATTATGGGACTAATGAAGACCTGCTAATTATTTGGCAATCACTAATCGACGGCCTTGTGAATATTCAGTCATCGATGAATTTTGTAGAATATCAGCATGGTGATCATCTGGCTGATCAAGTAAACTAATTTTTATTTCGGTCCTTATTACTCTTTGTTAACATTATTAATTAAATAGCTCTGTGAAACGTTATGCCATCTGATATCTTTATTGGAAACTAAAGATTTGGAATTAATTTCCAACACCTTAACTGAAAGTACAACGGAGTGCTTGAAATATTATTTTGGGAGATATTTAACGATAGAAGGTACGCATAAAAGTCTTGATAAAATTCAAATTGGGTTGGTCTCTGCTAAAGATAAAATAGAGAAAATTAAGGAAATTAATACCGATGATGCAATTGTTCAAGCTTGTAACAATATAAATAATATTATTATTGATGAATAATATTTTATACGATACACAATAGATGTTTTGTTTCCGATTTTATTTTACGATGAAGTTAAAAATGAACACGATTTTATTGATTGGGGTGAAAATATACGAGTAATTACAGATTATACAAATAATCAAAACTTTGAAAATCTATTCCGAATCTTCTTTACTATCGCCGCCATCATCATCGTTCTTTTCTTCACTCGATCTGGCATCGTCTTTATCTTTATTGTCAGATTTAGTCGTTTTTTCATTATCGTTATCTAAATTAATGAATAGGTTAGTGGGTAATTAAGAGTGTTTAGCGTTACAAATGAATTATTACTTGTCCTAAATTTCTTTAGTTTCGCCATCAATTTTGTTCGTAACCTAAGCGATAAAAGTAGTGTTTTAAACCTCAAATACATGTAACCACAAAAAGTCTTGACTAATAGAACAGGGAAATAGTTATAGCAATATAGTGTTCTACCTCTTCTTTCTTTTCTTTGCTGTTCTTTGGTCAGCTTTTTCTTTGTTTTCCGTTAATTTTTTATGATATTCTTCATCTTTAGTTTCCTATTAATAACCATCGTTCGTCAAACACCGTAAAATAATATAATTTTCAATGCCAACCTTATCGGCACTTTCAGAAATCATCTTCTGACGAGCATATTCTCTTCGCCTACAAAATAACAGAAACTGATTTTACAATACAGTAATTAGCTGTGCACGAAAATAATCTCGTACCTCAAGTGTCTATATACGTGAAATTCACCGCTGCCAGCTCCAGCAGAAGATCCTACATTAAAATAAAATAGGTTTAATATTACAATAATCATGATCAAAATAAATCAATGAACTACGTTACCCATAACATTTCTATTAAATTCTGGCGGTGGGGCCAAAGATTTGTCCCGTTGTGGTTCAGGTATAACAACTACTCTATCCTGCAAACATTTAGTATTATATTTAACACATTATATTAAATTTTATTTAACACAGTTAATTGAATAAGTTATGATGTTTTTACCGGATGCTCCATTAGTTTTTGCAGTTTTATTCTTTGCAAATCAGTAGCAGTTCTTACTATCTGAACCGGTTTAGGAACGTACACTTTCTTCTTCGGCTTCACGGGTTCTGTTGCCATTTTGCAAAACTAATTACTGTATTGTGAGATTAATGAAGCTAAATAATAAACTTTAAAATCGCAAAAACGATCATACAAAAATGCTGGGTTAACCACCAGCTTTCGTTCTCAATTTATGGCGCTTAAAAGGTGGCGTCACCTTGTGACCCACCGTGGCAACTATAATGTTTAATAGCCGCCGTAATCCGAGTTTATGGTTTATCCGACTGAAACTTTAATCCGTTACGTCCTGTAATCTGAGCAACTGTATTTCAATACTTTTTTTTGTGATTCTCATTTTATCAACAAAAATGAGACACAAATCAATTTCATTTCTATTAGTATATTGTAGCCTACTGGATTTTTATGCAATGTCCAATAATTATCCGAGGTAGTTCATGCCAACTCGGATTATGGCGGTTCTACTAGATGTGCATTAATACTCGTAATAATTTCATAATTTTTATTCGCTTTCTAGATTTGATTAGTCCCTGATTTGGCAAATTCAATGACGCAATCGTGATCCAGCTTTAGACTAAACGTAAGAAGTTTGATGACACTTTATTGATATATAATTATGACCATAATTTATTTAAAAAAAAGACTATGATTCATGTGACTGCATGTGTAAACGTAATTAGCGCACTGATAGCTTATCAGGAGGCATAAATCCGGCATCTCCTAGCGTTGCTACGGCAACTCTTCCACTTGGGCGAATGACCATCCATGTTATTGACCCATGATGTAATGATATCCTTAACCAAGCTTCCGGCGGTAGTTGCAATGCTCTTGTTAAAAAAGAAAAAACATTCGAGTTAAAATTTACAAGTACTGTACTTTAAGTTGATTTATTGTAAATTTACCTGCAAACGAAATATCTTATGACGTTAGCATGACAAACATAGATTTCATAACTGTCTTGAGTCTGATTGACGGGAGCCCGATAAAAATATTTTCGAAATGCGGCTTCAATTCGTGGACCATCTTCGTAAAACTGTCGACTCGGCCGCCAATTCCCAATCTCGGGTTCAGGGGGTATTGGAGCACCTTCTCTCAAAAAGTCGCAGGTTTTAATAGTTGTTGGATTTAAATGATGAAGCATGATCTCGGCCGTCTCTCTCGCCCTGGCCATTGTAGAATGGGTTAAAATCGAATAAGCATAACCGAGATCTTTCAGTCTTTTCCCTGTCAATTCCGCTTGTTCGCGACCTAAGCTGGTTAAAATGCGTTGTTCGTCCTGTTGAGCATCTTCAAAGTACTGTCCATGGCGAATGAATATTAAATGCCGAGTTGCTTTTGGCGTTGGTGTTTGAGCGTTGTCAACGTCGTTATTATTAATATCCTTATCATTATCAAAATTCTTATTACGTTTACTTTTTGGTTTGGTGCAACTTTCGGGTGATCTTCTAAAATTAGAAAGATATAAATTATTATTGGAAGAAGGTGCAGATTATTACGCTTACAGCAACATACTTATCCCAATCGTGATCCCATTTTACTGAAGGCAAAGGGGTAAAATTAGTGGTCCAGGATGCATTGACAATAGGCAATAGCCGAAAACTATTTACTTTTGTCCCATCATCTTTATGTCTGCATAGCTGATAAGTCAAAGCACTACCACCAGCAACTGCACTTACACATGCCAAAGCTTTTAACATTTTTCTGATAAATCGTAAATTTGGCATTAAAAAAAATGAGAAAACAAAATTAATATAAAATTTCGCAACACGTATGGCTTTGAAGATGGCACATGTATCCAACTACGGTAGTCGCGTCGGTGGAATAATGGATCTTTGGCCATTCGCAATGGTCCCGGCATATGTCATTCTATGTGACGGCATACTTTCAGTTCCTGTGCGATGACGTAGCCTTGAATAAAAATCTTTCGTTTTCATTGGTGGGATTGGCAAATGACGTTGCTGACCTCTATTTAGTCGACTACGTCATCATTTTTTTTTTACCGCTTTTTTATTGCGTCACATATTCCCACGTTGCAGTGAGGAAAATGGCTGAAATTTTTTGCTTCGATGTATTTGCATTATTTAAATTAATAAATACAGTACATAAAAATTATTACTGGAGTTATCATCTTACTGGTAAACTTGATTGACGAAGGATGAAGTTATTAGGAAGAAATATCGATAAAGATGGGGAGGGGTAAGAAATTTAAATACAGTCTGATACAGTACATTTAAAAATGCATCATTTTGAATGGTACAAATAATGTCATACAATTCCTGTCAGTATTACAGGTATTGACATATTTTTCGATCATATTGAAATAAATTTATTCTACTAAAATTGTAGGTCGGTTACACTTGTTCCTGAAAATCCAGAAGATATGTGGCACGCATATAATCTGGTTGCGGAAGGGGATAGTTTACGAGCCTCAACAATTAGGTAAAGTTGGTTTAAGCAAAGAGGATTACAATTATGTTTGGTGTAATTTTGCGGGTAAACCAATTATTAATTTTATGTTTAGAAAAGTTCAAACAGAATCTGCTACAGGAAGTGTGGGAAGCAATAGAGTGAGAACTGTTCTCACCATTCACGTTGAAAATATTGACTTTGATCACCAAGCCTGTGTTTTGAGAGTAAAAGGCCGTAATATTGTTGAAAATCAATTTGTTAAGGTGATTAAAAAATTTTAATTGCTCTTAGTTTGGATTTTATATGATTATTAACATAGTACACATGTTAGATGGGCGCTTATCACACTTTGGATTTGGAATCAAATCGAAAATTTTCATTGGCTAAACATCATTGGGACAGTGTTTTTCTAGAACGAATAGGTTACCTAAATAAATAATTTGAATGATACTGTAAGGTCTTAACATTGTTTGTTTATTCTCACAGATTTGGCGTGTGATTTAACTCAACATGCGGATTTGGGTGCGATAATAATGCATGAAGGTTTAGCACACGTTTGTTTAGTCACGGGCAGCATGACATTAGTTCGAGCAAAAATAGAGACCAGTATACCTAGAAAAAGAAAAGGACTATGTTCGCAACACGATAAGGTTGAAAAGAATATTTATTCGAAGTATTATTTAATAAGAATTTTTTTTTTTTTTTTTCAGGGAATACAACGGTTTTTTGATAATGTCATTCAAGCTGTTCTAAGACACATAAATTTTGAAGGTTTGCGGCATCAAATATTTTAGTATTGTATTTTGTATAATTAACTTAAGATTTATATTAGTGGTAAAATGCGTACTTGTCGGAAGTCCTGGATTTGTTCGGGTAATATTTTCTATTGCAAACTTGTTGCTTAGAAAATTTTGTTCACGTTTATTGTAACGTATAGGATCAGTTTTTCGATTATATGATGCAGCAGGCAGTAAAACTGGATCAAAAGATTTTGATTGAAAATAAATCAAAATTTGTTCTCGTTCATTCTTCTAGCGGATTTAAGCATTCGTTAAGAGGTAGATAAGTCTAAAGAAACTGTTTTTTGTTGGGATTTTAAATGTAAATATTTTTTTTTAGAAATTTTAGCCGATCCATCAGTTCTCGTTAAACTCTCCGACACTAAAGCCACCGGGGAAGTAAAAGCTTTAGATGCCTTTTACACTATCTTACAAGTTGAACCAAGTAGAGCCTTTTACGGGTATTTTAATTTACATGTACGGTAGGTAGTTTTGAAAACTTCGATAACTTTTTATATTTTATACTAGAATGAATCACGTAGAAAAGGCAAGCGAAGCGCAGGCAATTGAAACGCTACTTATATCGGATTCTCTATTTCGGTAATTGATCGATATTTTATGTTTATCTTTTAAATTTATTTACCCGTACGAAATTGATTTAGCTGTCAAGACTTCACTAAAAGAAAACGATACGTTGCTTTGGTCGATAATGTAAGAGAATTTGGCGGAGACGTGAAAATATTTTCTAGTTTACATGTTTCTGGCGAACGTAAGTTATTTTAAAATAAGCAATCAATATTTTTTTTTTCTCTAATAATTTATGAAATATTATATGATTGGTCGGAAATGAATAGAATTAGACCAGTTAACTGGGGTGGCAGCTATACTTCGATTTCCAATGAACGAATTAGACGAAGACATAGCCTCCTCTGATGACGACATATGAATATATTTTTATGCTTAAGCAAAATTATGTTTACTCGATCGTATTAATTTATTTTTGTCGCTATGCTATTTAAAAGAAAAAAAAATATTGGAGATATATTGATTTTACTTCAAAAATAATGAAATACAGAATTTGAACATATTAAATATAATTTAAATTAACGACGGGAATAGTTCTGTCAAAGAACTCATGTCATCAATCGAAAAGCCAGCATCACTTTCATTACTAAAAGGAGAAAGTAATGATTCTGCTGATTCGTAGCCAGAGTCACTTAAAGTTTCCGAATGGGAAACTACACTTATTTCACTCAACTTGTCAGTAATGTCTTGTTTATAACTACCGGTAGAATTTAATTTTTGGGTGGAACTTGATGTCCTTTTGCGGTTTGAATTTTTCTTATGTGTTTTCATGGTTGAAAGGTCGTTTTTAACAGAGTCAATTATTACTACGTCATCATCTTCTATTGATGATGAAGGTTTACCTATTGGAGATGAATTATTGACGTAAACGTCGCACAAAAATTGTTCAATGTCAATTGTTTCTTCTTTGACGGGAATTCCATCTTCATCCATTTCTGAAGTAAAATCGAAATTAATTTGCGGTTTGTTGCATTTGTCGATTTCATCAGAATTTTTATGATAAATGTGATCGAATCGAATCAGTTCTTTGATGGATTCCAACTGCTCTGTTGTGGTCCCCACCACTTCAGTTTTGGATTCGCACTGCGAAGATTTCTAACGACGAGAGGAAATTTTTGAGTTACATTTTCGCTTTTATTAAGATTAAACTGTCGCTTTGGGTTTTACCTCTCCAGTTGAAGTACCAATGCTAAGGAGATCATCTTCTGGGATTTCTTGTTCAAGTTTTTGAAAGAAGTCGAGAATTTCGTCAGGGTCAACATCAGATAACCAACGAAAAGCATCGTCAAGGCTCCCGTCAGACCCTGCTTCTGCGGCAGAGAAGCATTAATGAGCGAAGCATGCTCAACAGGCTGACGGTAATCGTTTTTAGACGTATACTTTTCATCGATTTGCTAAAAAAGAACTTTTTACAATTTGTTCATAGAAATTTTAAAATTGACCGTAGCATACCTGTTGTTTAACCTCGATTTCGTCGAGTCTCAGTTTTATACTTTTATTTTCATCCATTAATATTTCGTTTCGTAATCTTAATTTTGCATTTTCCTCTCCCAATTTGTTAATCTAAAAGAAATTTGAGAAATCTCTATTAAGCGTCCATTAAGCTCGTGAATTCTTATTTTTGGTATTTACTTGACAAGTTAAATCGTAAATTTGTTTTTCTTGGATATCCATTTGGGCCTTTTTTCGATCTCTAGCACTCTGTGCAGCGACACGATTTTTCAATTTCCTGTTTTTAAACCAAAATATAATCTTTCGTGAATTTTTTTTTACTTCAAAAACATCAAATTTTTGCATTTAATTGACTAGTACCTTCTTAACATCTTTTCTTCGTACGATAAGTGATCCAACCTTTGACGTTTTCTGGAAGGTTCATCGCAAGATGTTAAATCATCCATATCTTCTCTTTTAATTTGGGTAGTACACACTTTTACACCTGCTATAGGTGTAAAGCTGGAAATCAGAAGAGAGGTTTCCGTAGTCATCTTAAATCTTTGAGAACATTAGTACGAGGTCTTTTTCTTACAATTTCTACAATTAGAATGAAGATCTTTTGACCAAAATAACATTATAAAAATGTTAAAACGTAACCATCCAGACGAGCAACACAGTCAACGTCAGCTGAAGTAAATGGATTGCTGATTTGGCTTTATCTCATTGGTCGAATAGCGGTTTCCATGACGTCACGTCAATGCTGCAATAACAACAAACTATTGCGTGTGTTTTTCGTGGAGATTTTAGGAGAGAGCACACGAAGTGTTGGGGTTAGTGCTCGTGTACAATCCTTCTCCTAGTGCTTACTATATTCAACGATGCATTAGCAGGAGCACTCGTGCGGTAGTGTGTACTACCCTTTATTACGGGGCGGTAATCTAATGAGGTAGCATTTCCTAAATAAGAAAAATGGTTTGTTTATTTTTTTTTTATAATATAAAAAACTATTTATACATTTTTTTTATTGCCTTGTTACAAAAGTTTGATGTTACGTTTCAATAACTTTATATTTTTCGAATGAATAACATTTTATTTTATTTTATTTTTTAATTTAATTGTGGCATACTGCATTATGCGGTGCTTGTTAAAACTACCAGTAGAAAAATTTAATTAACAGTAAAATAATTAATTATCATTAAAGGTAGATTTCAATAATTTGAAAAAGAAATAAAATAATGCATTGTAAAAAACTTGTAAAACTCAAACTTATAATTAAACATAGGTAATAAATTCGCATATAACCGTTCTGTAATATTATTTTAATTTTTTTAAAAATTAAGTTAATACGGCTACGAATATCACAGCGATTGCATAAACATAATATTTTATACTATCTATTTAAAGAGGAAGAAAAAAAAATTACAATGCATTATGCATTATCGCCGAAATATAAACAAGATTGCATTGCATATAAATCAGGATGCTCATAATAATAATAATACCGTAATATGGTGCCATTTAATATAATGACGTCATTATTGATAAACTTATTTTTTTTATTGTGTATAGTATACGGATACGCATGCTATAAAAAAAAGAATGTTTGCGAACAAAGTTCGTTTCTTTTTCGAAACATATAAAAAAAAAAAGCCCCAAAAACATTAAAGAGTTTGACAAGTTCTATTACGAGGTTGTAGGTCGAGGACTACGGTACTAGCGTATACATGAGAGAAGAAGTACAGTATAGCGGTATTTGAGTTGGTAAAAGTGTTGCAGTGGCACCATAGGGAGAAGAAGAAAAAGTGTGCGCCTGGCCTAGCGCCATTCAATTCATGATCAGAGGGGTGGGAGTAGGGGCGATGTCCAATGATGGGAAGCAGTATAATGTGGACGATAACGTTTACAGATTTTTCTTATTATACTTGTATGCATGTAAACATTTGACTGATATATAGATATCTATATATATATATATTTCCGCGCGTATATTTATCATCTGCATATCGAGTAGTATGTAAACGGCTGTTTGTGTTGGTTTTTTATGTATATTTTTGCAAAATGTACGCGTGATTGTGATCTTCGCCTCTTTTGTTCATCACCATCTCTACCTCCATTCGAGAGAAGAAGGCGGTTAGTGTGGCGTATATAGTGCGGCGGTGGCGGCGGCGTATAGTGGCCGAGACTTGTGTTGGATGTGTATATGTGTGTAAATGTGAGTGAGTTCCGCCATATTTTTTATGGTATCCCTTCTACGGTATATTCCTCGATGCTAACCGACCACCCTCCTCCGTACACCCAACATATCCGTAAAAAGAGAGGGCGAAACAACTTGGCATGTAAGATTTACCATTGTTTCTTCGAGCTTACCGAAAACTTATTCGCTCGATGCGATTATTATACTAGTTTAGTTTCGCTAAAAAGTAATGTCGAAGAGAAACTTGCGAATTACACCAAAAAAAAAAAATGTCTCGCTCTTCTCATCAGCCGTTAGAATGTATAGGTCTTTCTCTACCAGGGATGAATAATAATATGCATGTACCGTATAAGAAAAGGCCTCCATCACCAAACAATTGCATGGAGGCTGTGAGATGAGAAAGGAAAGAAGAATATAAAATAAAAAAAAATAGGTGGGAGGAGAACGATAAAGAAAGGCTGAATAGGTGTTTTGTTAAAGCAAATAGCCATTGAAAATTTAGGTTAGTCGGAGTAATTGTTTCTCGGGATTTTTATTTGTACGCCAGATGATAATGATGGGAGTATTATAGGGAAGATTTAATATAATATATAGATATATTTTTTTCTTTTCGATACAGTATTTTTTTTTTTCGTCTTTTGATTCGCGTGGTAAAGTTATTGCACTTGTGTATGGGTTGTAGTAATGCATAACATTAGTTGTAAAGCGGTCATTGATGTGTCCATCAGCTACTCCCGTTACATTATTGCGCGCTTTTGTGCAGCAGGGATAAAAAGCAAGTGCAAGGCTCAATGAACAATTCGATTGAATAGCAAAACCTCAAATGCTCGTTAAATGTCAACAATCTATTGTCTCAAACATCAATAACGATTTTTATTATTTTTATCTAACATTTCTTTTTTTTTTTTTCTCACGTCTTTCTATATTTGAACTGGTTTAAATTTAATGTGTGTCGCGTAAATTTAAAAATTGATTTTTTTATTGACGATGCAAAAAATATTTGAGAGTATTTTTTTTTTTTTTTTTCGTTTAGCAAATCCAAAAATATTTTTTATTTTTATTTTATAGCGACGTTAAATCATCATTTTCGTATTGATCATCGTTTAATTTTTGTTTTGTTAACAATCTTTGCTCTAGATCATTGCACTTGAGTGATAATTGAATAGTTTGCTTTTTCGGGGTTATTGTTTCTCTGGGGATCAGATGTCATTTTAATTGACTCTTGAGAGATTAAAATAAAAATATTATTGTTCGCACTCGCTGGTTACCGTTCTTAATGACATCAGATGGCTATTAAAAATGATTACTGGCATTTCTAATTTTTATTGAATAAATATTTTTATCTTTTTGAAGACAGAGAAGAAAAAAATTATAATCTTAATTTTTTTTTTTTTAAATTAAAATTTATGGTCACGGATGATGAAAATAATTAGATTAGATTTTAACCTAGTAAGAGTTTACGCGCGGTTTTATTTTTTTATTTTTTGCTAAAAACCGCTGCCTAGCGTTTACTATAATTTTCAGTGGACGGACATTTTGATAATAATAAAAAAAAAATCCGCATGCAGGTCAACCAATTGCGAAGGGGGGAAAAAAATATTTTTTTTTTCATAGCAGTGAGAGTGAGAGAGTAAAAAATCGATAGCCTATTAGGGTTTTCGTTAATTACAGTATAAAATTTTTTACTGTTGTAATTAACGAATTGGTAAATCGTTTTTAAAATGATATTTTTCACTTCTAAAATTATTAATAAATACTGGAGTAAATTTATTGTTGCTATAAATCGGTACATGCATTCAAATTTTATTTTAATTTGTTTGGTATTTTTTTTTTAAAAAAGATTTTATAAGATTAATTGGTTTTTCGAGATTGTTGTTTATTGATTTTGATACATGTATACAGAATTATTGATTTAAGCTTATTTATTTTCTGATCCAGGCGTGAGGTGCGGATTTTAGGATAAATCCAGCGCGTGGATAATATTTTGAAGCTGAAAGTTGGACCGAAGGCCTGATCCTATACCACTACAAAAATAAAAATGGATTGGAGGTCGATCCCGGGTTTTATGTCTCAAGGCATTCCAAGCATGCAGCAAGCGGCGTATTCGGCACCTCCTCACAGCGGAGGTTGGACAACGACCACGCATGCGGGTGCAATCGCTTTCCAACAACCTGTTAACGTTTCTTTACAATCTCAAACTGTTAATTATTCAAACGGCTTTACCGGAGGACAACAGTTTAAAAAGTCTGTAGTTCCGCCGTTCGGCCGTCCCATCCACACCGCATATGCACAAGGACCAATGCCTATCGTACATCGTAAACCCCCGGGAATATCCGTTCACGAAACCCCACCTCCACCTCCCCCACCACACGGAGATATCGAACAAATTCATATGACAAATAAAGACAACGGCGACATCATCGAAGTTTGGGATTCTAAAAATCGGCCTTTTACTACGAATATAGGAGCTCCGCACGGAGCTCCTTGGCTGCAAGGGCCCGCTCGAGTAACAATTAAGAGTGAACCGAGTGACTCAGTCGAGGGAAATCCCTGGGAAACGGCTAAAAGTGTACCTGCATTTCCAACAAATCTTCCCAACCCTGCGGAAAACGCTGCCAACTGGCATCCAGTATCCGATGTGTCGCCCGTGCCATTAGCTACTACCTCTACACATTATAGCCTGGGATACCCCAACGCCAACCAAGATCCGAGCAGAGGAAATTGTTTAAAAAAAGACCCAACTCCTCTTCCTATTAATGTTCCCTATAATACAAATGTAGGAATAAATCACAACATGCCAAATTCATCCAACGGAGGGAAACCCGCGGGAATGCCTGTTAATACGAACGATGCTAATTCAAATATTCCTCATGGTTAATACTGTTGAAAAGAAATTCTACATTTTATTTTTAATTAAAATAATTATTTTGATTTTGCAGGTCAGGAAACACAGCCAAAGAAAAAGAAGGAAAAGAAAGGTCCCCCGATCCCCTGCAAGCAGTGCGGAAAGGAGTTTTCCAAGTCGTACATGAAGAAGCACATTAGATCCCACGCCGAAATGAAACCGTATGTCTGTTCAACGTGTAGTAAAGTTTTTTATTCCGCAGCGCTCCTTGCGGAACATGAGGGCGCATTTCACGACGAGGAAAAGAAACACCAATGTTACGTTTGTGGTCACAGGTTTCACCAGAAATCCCTTTTGAAGGAACACTTGAAGACCCACGTGGAGAAACCGTACAAATGCCGCGTCTGTCCACGGAGTTTCTCGAGGCGAATCAAGTTGAACAACCACGAAAAGTTGCACGAAGGGGCCCAACTCAAACAGTGCGACATATGTGGAAAATTGTTGAAGGGCAGGTGAGATATCGAAAAGAAAACTTGGTTCACTAGGGAATTGCATTTGAAAGTAGCTAGTTTAAATCTCGGTTTCATATATTTATTTCTTAAAATTAATTAAGTACAGTACATGTATTACATAAAATGGTAGATAATAAAAGTGTATAGAAAGGGTGTTTGATTTATGAATTTTTAAAAGTTAATGGACTACTAGAATAATAATAAATACTGATTTTCAATTGCGATTCCTCTTTTATAATATGTCATTAAATTTTGGTTTATTTTTGAAAATCTATTTATTTAGAGTAGATTGTAAAGTTGGTATTTTAAATTACGATATTTTTGACTACTTAAATTAATTTTGTCGATTTAATTTTATTTTTAGGGTTTCTCTAAAATGCCATATGCATAATATGCACTCTGACGCCCGGAAAAAGTTTCCTTGTTTGGAGTGTGGACGAATATTCCTTTTAGAGCGTAGTCTAACTACTCATCGATATGTAGTTCATACTGGAGAACGTCCTTTTAAATGTCCCGACTGTGGTCGGGCATTTGCAGATATTAAGTACCTCAAAAGTCATCTTCTCATTCACACAGGTGAAAAGCCATACCAGTGCAATGTGTGTGGGAAACGCTTCCGTCAAAGCACGGCGTTATGGTGTCACAAAACCACTCACACCGGTATCAAACCTCACCGATGCCCCGACTGCGGTCGTCAGTCAGTGCATCGGAGTGAGCTAGCAAAGCACAAATGCGCCGCTAGACGTGACATGCAACCGGCTGATTCGTCACCCGCTCATAACTTAAGCCCTCAGGGCCCCACAACAACAACTTCGCCATCTACTTGAAAATAATTATACTACTTAAAAGTACGAAAAATCGTCGCATCACACATCCTTTACTCACTACAAAGTTCAGAAAACGAATGACAGTTATTCAATCTCATACAAACTTTCTCATGTATACTCAAATACGGTTACGTACTTGGAATAGAATCATTCCCCTCTCCTTTAAAGCTTGGTACTATTCTGTTACCTCTTCATATTTTATTTTACTTTTTTTTTTTTTACTATTTTGATATCCAATAATAAAGCGAGGATTTATAATCTGGGCTTTGGTTATATGGATAATACCTGATTCAAAACGAGTGTTTATAATGCGTTTAAGAAATATTGGAATCAAATCATTTCATATGCTTTAGTTCAGCAGCATTTTTTTATTTTGATACAAATTGCTGATGAATAAGCCATTGCGGTGCATTTGTGCTATTCTAAAATCTCATCACCAGACCTCAATGCATTTGTTTGCGCGATATTTTTATGGTGGTTATTTTAACTTGCTTTTACAATCTTTTAAAATTACAGGTTTTTTTTTTTTTTTAAGTTTTACTCTTTTTGCCAAATTCATTTTTATCATTTATATTCAGGTGAATAATTCTTTTTTAGAATTATTTTTTTTTTTATACGAAGTTACGAATATTACAACGAAGACTACAAAAATTATTATTAGTAATGTTTTTGCTGTTTTCGTTTCTTTTTTTTTTTTAAAAAAAAAAAATTGGTTGGCTACCCACCGAATTTACCGATTGATTTTCTTATGCAACACTGGTACCGAATGATTTAAAATTAATTTTGAACCAGGTCTAATCTAGTCATTTATTAAGGTCTGACCTGATGCACACCGCATAAATTGCACTTTTGAGTGCTTTTTTTTTATTTTGTTACGAGTAGGTTAAACCGGACTTGTGCAATGAATAAGATGTGTCGAATTTTTAATGTTGTATTGAAATTGTTGGCCAGTTTATGTAATTTCTTTCAATTTCATTCTTAGATATATATTTTATTTGAAAAGCAATCACGGTCATTTGGGCGAAATAATTAAATTTTTTATATAATTTAGTTTAAATTAGAAAATATGTAACATATTACTATTTTTAAATTGTGCAAAATTCTTCCAGTTCCTAAAACCGGTTTTATCTATTCATAACTACTGCATATATTTTATTTTTGCCAACTGACTCTTTTAAGCGGTTTTATTTTCTCAGGTTCTCGATATTTTTCTCATTACCGGTATTTGAACCTCTCATATAAAATGTATGGTATCCGAGCGGTGCAAAATGCAAGACTATTGTCATTAATATTATCATCCGTTTTTTTATTTTTTAATATGTTTATCTCCCTACCTCTAGTGCCAAAAACAAATTGGGTCAAATGAAATCTTTTATACAAACAAAAAAAAAAAGAAAAAAGACGAAAAATTCATTTTCATTTATTTCTTTCTTGATTTTGGTTATTATTATTTGAAATAACCTACTATATAATATTATGGTTATTTCAACCGAGTGGTCACGAGTATGATTTTGAATGCGGGCGGGGAAAAGAGAGAAAGATTGTGTCGTAAACAAATTGAAAGTGGCATTTTTTTTTTGTCCATGGTGTTTTGGTATTGCGTGTTCAGATTATTTGTGGCCAATTGAATGAAAGAGCCTTTACATGTTCCTGTTACTTTTCAACATCGAATCTTTTTGAAAAAGTTATAAAATACTATTCGCCCTTTTGTGGTTGGTTTTAATTTTTTATATTATTCTTTAAATTTGTCAATTTTTAGTGCCAAGTTTTTTTTTTTTCTCCTGCTAAGTTAAACGGGTATGGTTAAGTACTCGCGTGATTTATCATTATGTATACATCTACCATGCCATATTATTTTTCCTCAACTTTGTCGAGGCTTCGTTGCACATTTTTTTTTTATTGTTTGTCGAACATTTTAATTTTTGTTTTTGTGTAATACTTTGCACGATACGGAAAATCATACCGTCGTGTCAATCCTCAGGTTTATCATTTTTGGGCTTTAGTGGCAATCTCTTATGTCGCTATTATTTCATTGCTTCTTCCTTACAAATTTTTTTTTTTTTATTAAAAAAAAAAAAAGATTTGTAGATTTCAATCGTATTGTGGTAGTTTGCTTAGCCAAATAATTGTTCAAGGTTTTATGTGAAATATGGGGAAAAGGCGAAAAAAAAAAAATCACCGTTGAAAATTAGTAAAATATTGTGGGAATTTTATTTTGAAATGTAAATGTATTTAGATGCGTATTTGACAAATTATTTGATTATTTGAAAAATTTGTTTTTTAGATATTAATTGTATAATACAGTATTGCACAAACGAAATCTCTCTCTTTTTTTTTTTTTTTTGAGTCTTTGTATATCAAAGTTGTGTGCAATAGATGAAGATGAGTCGAACGGTTCCCAATCAATGCCATTATCATTGGGGAACGATAAAATACAAAATCGATCATTTGTCTTGTATTAATGATCCTGTATAACAATTTTTGTGAAAATACTCGTAGTTTGATGATAATGATACGCAATTATTTGTATTTTAGTGCAATGGCCAGTTACATAAAAAATATATAAACGCTTGTCAAATAATTTTTTTTTTATTTATAGTTTTTATTACCGATAATAATTCAAGCTATAGTTTGACGTGGAGTTAAAAATTAAGATGTTTCTTTATTATTCTAGTGCTTTTTGTAAAATATGTTTTTGTTAGAAAGCGAGAATTGTGAATATTCTTTGAGGAGGGGCACAAAAAAAATAAATACTGACGGAAGTGGACGTCTATTTTAGGGTGCTTCAAACTCTAAGTGCGGTTCAACTCATCGACGTCATGACTAACAAAAGAAGGATATGTTTTTACCACACGATTTAAAATAATAGCTGATGAGTATAAAGGATAAGGGCGTATGTAAACTGGTGTCTAAATGAAGCTTCTACTGCATAATATTATCTTTATAATATTGTGACTTAGAACATCTTTCGTCCAAACACTCATTAACATAAGCCCTTATTCTACGGTATTAATTCAGTAATTATGCTAGTATTTGCATAAAAAGCTGAGGTTTAGTTGAGATCGATCTGAAGACAAGAATTAAGCGCGCAACAAAGTTCAGTAAGTTTTTTAATTTGCTAAATGCAAATTTTTTTTTTATTGGTGTTGTAACTTTGATCAGTAGATCCCTATGATTCCACTTTATTTAATATCGATATTATACATTGGAGAGTTAATTATTTTTTTATTATTATTATTGTACGGTATTAATATATTGTAAACAATGCAATTAATTAACATTACTGTATTCAAAAAAAGTTAAATTAGATAGTTTTTTTTTTAGATAAAAAAAAAATTAAATACAGCAGCTAGTTAAATTTCAGGGATTATAATGGAGCAACAATTATTTTTTAAAAAAATTAGAAATGTAGTCATAATTACAGTACGATATTTTTTTTAAAAAAAATTGGCAAAAATCCAAATTTACGTTATTTAATTCCGGTTTGTAAAAAATTTAACTGCCGGTATTCTTATTTAATATTTTTTTCGGAATAATTTGAATCAAAAGAGAAACAAAAAGTGGTGAAATTCTAAAGGGAATAACCAAGGACACCAATCAAAACAAAATAAAATTTGTCAACCATATTATAATAAGATAATGCAGCACAGCCTCCTGCTGGTGTCGAGAATAATAAAAATAAAATCAAGGGATGCATCCATGAATTTCATACAACAACGCACACGTGTGTGAGGTGTACACACAGATGGGCTATACCTTATAGCCTCATAGAGAGGTTATGCTACTACTTATTCATTGCATCCTACATACTGTAGGGGCTATAGCGAATTAAAATATCATTATTGAAAAATGTGGTGAGCGAATAGCTTAACATTTTGCTGGTTTTCAGTTTTTCAGATTCAAGTAATGTGATAGTACACTTTTGATCTCTGCTCCATTAATATTGCTTCATAGTTTATTAGAAACTAATCTTTCGACTAACCTTACAGTATGTTATGAGGACGTTTTTTCCAATTATTTGTTTCAAGCTCTACACTGAAATTAAAGCCTTGGAAGTATACCAATAGTAAAACGCATGGCTCGTTAATAGTGACTGTGTACATGTAGGAATACGTGCCCAGATCAATTTTTTTTTTTAGCACAGCAAATACATTTGGATGCGCTTAGATGATTGATGCATGCGTTGTAGCCCATATTTACAGCACATATCCGTGTTGCTATGTATTTTGTACATGTACAGTAATTAAATCTCATATTAAAGGTGTTTCGTTACGTTTTACAGAATATTTGGAATTTTAAACCATTATTAAAACGGTAAGAGTTTTTTTTTAAATTCAATATAACACCTATCAGTTGCAGAATAATTTTTTTTAGGTTAAAAGCACGTGTGCACATTATAGAATTTAAAAAATATATATTCTATCATTGCATTTTTTCAGTAAGTTAATATTCTTGTAAAAGGGCAAACAAATTAATAAAGAAATTTATAATTAATGCATTAAAAAAAAATGGTGTTGGTGTTTTTCAAATATTATTGTAGAATTTTCTAGTTTCAATATTATTATGATTGAGTTGAATATAATTAAAGCACTTGTTGGACAATGATCGATAGTATTATTATATCGATTAAATATAATTCTATGCAACCAAAATTTAAAAAAAAATTTACATAATATGCTTTTCACTTTTGGGTTATTGGTTTAGCTAACAAATTAAAAAAAAAAAGTATGATAAAATCTGCACCTTTAAATCTCTACCTCTTTCTTTTCCATTTCTCTATTCCACCCCCACCCCCCAATTTCTTTTTATTATTAAACTTGTGCTTCTATTCCTACTCAATAGCTCAATTAGTGGACGACACAATTTTTTGATAGAAAAAAATTCGAAATGCGATAAATGATTTTGCTGGCATTTTTTTTTTTTTTTTAGAAAAAAAGTTTTGACAATATTATTAATATTGTTAAAGAAAGGAAAACAATTGAGTTTTTGCGCCGTTTATTTTTTATGAAATGTTTTAACTACGAGTTTTTGCCTTAACAAATTTGGGGAGAGAAATTATTGCAGTATAATTTTATTATTGAAGTTAACGAACTTTGCTTTTTCTTTTACGTTAATATTATTATGATACAATGTGCATTTTCTTGTTAATTAATTTTTTTATTATTATTAAATTTATTCAAGGAATGTCAATATTTGGGGAAAAGATGTAGAGATTAATTAAAATTTTAGAAACCCTAGAAAATATGCCATTTTAACTTTATAGATATAATATTAAAAGTTTAATTAATTTACTTTATAAAACCGTTTTCTATTGTGTTTACTTAGCAATCAATTCCAAACTGGTCACCCACAAAGTGATTATCGGTATCAAAAAACATTCCCTCCAGCTTGTGTTTAACTTTGACAGATTATTATCATGGATAATATAAAAGGAGAGGAAATTAGACCACAATCTCCTAACATCGCCGTTTTGGATGAATTTTTTGATTTAGAAAAAGAAGAGGACGAGTTGTCTTCAACTCCAGAAAATAAAAAAATGTAGTTTTTGCTCATTTCTTTCAAAAAAAAATTTTTTATTACGATTTAATTCAATTTTATTTTCAATAGGGAAAGGGTTCAAATTGGCCTTGATATAGATCCATTTATTCCAAGTACTTTAGCATACGATGACTATCCCGATTATTATCCAAATCAAGGGTTTAAGCGTTATCATCCAGCCCTCAAAGCGGTTTTTCCTTCAAAACTCAAAGAATGGTTAATATTATATGACGCGTATTCAATAATTACAAAAAGTTATTAATGGTTTTAATATTTTAGTGAAAAAGATGTTTTACCAGTAGATCGAGTTGGTATGCTTTCATTTATTTCGTTTTGGTGGATGAGCAATCTCTTGTGGAAAATTTATCGAAAAGGTGCCAAAGGAATTGTCAATTATCGATGTCCAATATTAGATAGCTGTCGTTTGACCACTCAACGGTAAGACATCCCAACATAAATAATTTTGTTAATAATAGGTCCTTAATATTATCTATAAGTAGTAACTGTAACTATTTTTAGCCTTACTTATTTGTGGGATGAAGAAGTAAAATTAAACGGGATTGAGAAAGCATCTTTTGATAAAGTTACTGCAAAATTTGTGAGGACACGATGGGCCATTTCTACCGCTTTATTTTCAACTGGATTAATTTTAGGAATTGTGACCCCGGTAATTAAAATAGCATGTTTAAATTAAAAAATTTTTTAAAGTAATTTTTTATTTAATTTAAACAAGGTGTTTTGCTTAGCCAGACTTGTTGAATTTCTGGAGACTCCTGACGCTCCTCTATTAGATGGCCTTCTCTACGTTATTTACATATTTTTGATTGATGGAGCGCGAACTTTTATTTTTAGTTTAAGTTGGGCTATAAATATTCGAACTGGACTTCGTCTACGAACGGCTATTTCTGGAATATTATTCAATAAAATTGTTCGGTTAAAAGGTTTAGAAGATAAGAGCATTGGCGAGGTATTTACAACTTCTGTTAAATGTTTCGGGAAAAAAATGGGCTATTTGTCAATTAATTTTTTTTCTAGTTAATCAATTTATTTGCTAACGACAGCACCAGAATATTTGAGTATATTCTTTGGGGACGTTTATGGATTAGTGGGACTCTAACTGTTTTAATTTGTCTGGGGTATATTTTTTGGCTGATAGGAATACCGGCGTTAACATCAATTGGAGTATTTGTCTTGTTTTATTGTATACAGGTAAGTCACTTTTAAATAAGTTGTAACTTTTTACCAGAAGTTTATTTCATTAATTAGATTGGGTTTTCAAAAGGAATTTCTTAT
Organism: Polydesmus complanatus; assembly: GCA_034692225.1. Taxonomy (NCBI): domain Eukaryota; kingdom Metazoa; phylum Arthropoda; class Diplopoda; order Polydesmida; family Polydesmidae; genus Polydesmus; species Polydesmus complanatus. Next base: position 29,263 of record JAQGAZ010000424.1, on the reverse strand, counting down.
TATCGATTTAAAGCAGTTAGGATAACTGACAAAAGGGTAAAATTTATAATAATTCTGTGTAAACTTTTATGCCAGTTAAAATAATTTGTTATTAATATAAGGTTCGTCAAATGACTGAAATTCTCAATTTTGTTAAAATGATTAAATTATATGCTTGGGAAGAATCCTTTCTTAAAAAAATTACTGGTTAGTAAAACTTAAGTAAAATATAATACTTTAGTTTTTTTTACATTTTACTTGATTTTTTTTAGATTTGCGAAAGTTGGAGCGAAAGTATTTAGAAAAAATGTCCATTATTCACAACATTGGCCATCCGCTATCGCTGTCTGTTCCCATCATTGCGGCAATTGCCACTTTTCTAACTTGTTATGCTGTTGGGTATAATTTAACATCGATTGTGGTAATTAAGAACTAGAATGATTACTAATTCATTATTTTCAAAATTATTGATTAATTACATTTACTTTAGGTTTTTCCAGTGGTCGGAGCATTAATTTTAAGTCGTACGAGTTTGTTATTTTTACCTCTTTCTGCTGGCAAAATCGCTGAATATAAGACATCTTTGCAAAGATCGGAGGTAATTAAAACTCTTAACCCAATAAGATGGATAAATAAAATTACAATTAATTTGTAGGGCATTCTTAAAATGGAGGAATTTACTCCAATTACATCGGTTCCAGAAGAGCAAGACATTGCAATAAAAATTAAAAATGGGATGTTTGCGTGGAATGCAGTTCCTAACTCTCCTGAATCTCCACAAAAATTAAATAAAGCCTCTGATAAGTCTTTGTTGAAATCAAAGAAAAATAGAAATAATGGTTAATTTTTAAATTAATGAATATTAGGTCTAATGTTTATAAATAATTGTTTTTGTTGTCAATAGGTACTATTGTTAATGAAAACAATGAGGTAAATGAAGAGAAATTAGCTTTACAGAAGGACAATAATAATCCCAAGGGACTTGTTCCGGTTTTACACAATATCGAATTAGAAGTATCTCAAAGTAAATTAGTCGGAATTTGTGGAAAAGTTGGCAGCGGAAAAACTACAATAATTAATACCATTTTGGGCCAGGTAGTCACAATTTTAGGTTTATAAAAATTATGTGTAAGACTTATCTATTTGATTGTCCATTAATAGTTAAACGTACTATGTGGTGATGTACAAGTACGAGGCACTTGTAGTTACGTGTCTCAGCAGGCATGGATAATGAACGCCACAGTTTTAGAAAATATTACTTTTGGAGAACCCTATGAAGAGAAAAGGTTTCAAGAAACTATTCAATGCTGCGGTTTAACTGAAGATCTTGAAATTCTACCAGCTGGTTTGGACACCGAAATCGGTGAACGTGGAGTAAACTTGAGCGGAGGGCAAAAACACCGCATTAGTTTAGCAAGAGCTGTGTATAGCAATCGTGATATTTATTTATTGGATGATCCACTATCTGCGGTTGATTATCGCGTTGGAGCTCACATTTTTCAACATTGCATTAAAGGCGTTTTAAAAAATAAAACCGTTCTCTTTGTTTCTCACATGACCCACGTAAGTTCAATATGTTGATCTATAATATGTTGATTTATTAATTGACTACTTTTATTTAAAAAAAAAAGTACCTGGACCAATGTGATCATGTGATAGTTTTAAGTGACGGAAAAATTAGCGAAGCTGGAGATCCAAAACAATTGAAACTTCAAAGTGGTATGTACGCGGAACTAGTAGAGACATTGGAGACTATGCAAGAAGAAGCAGACAATCGTGAGCCATTTTTAAAATTATTCTTTGCTAGTTTTTTAATTGATAAACTTGTTGGCTATTATTTGATAGAAACAAAACCAATTGCCAATGAGACGCCAGAAAATGGGCTCCAAGTTGCAAAGGCGTCGAAAGAAAAAACAAGTCCAAACGAAAGCGAGGTCGCTGCAGGAAAACGGATTACTAGTGACGAAAAGATGGGAAAAGGAAGAATTAGTCGAAACACTTATAATAAATATATCCAAGCAATGGGAGGCTATTTTGTAGCGGCCCTTATCGTTTTCACGGTCGGTTTAAATGTTGGTGTAATTGGTTTTAGTAATTGGTGGCTGAGTTCGATGATCAACAGCAAATCAGATGTAGCTACAAATTTAAATAATAGCATTAACATTACCATCGACGGAAATGAAACCAGCGAATTAATTATGGTGCAGTCGGAATTTTTCACTATTGACGAATTAGATATGCTAATATACGGATGCATGATGGCCGCTATATTCTTCACCATTTTATTAAGGGCTTTTGTCTACGTCAAAGTAAATAATTTTTAATTTTAGAAAATTTTAATTTTTATAATTAATATTTTATGAAATTCATTATAGGGAACTTTGAGAGCGTCTACTCAATTGCACAAAAATGTTTTATTTAAGATAATTGAAAGCCCGATGAGGTTTTTTGAAACTGTTCCAATTGGTCGAATTATTAATATTTTTTCAAAAGATCAAGACGAAGGTATTTATTACTTTCGTCGTTTATTATTATTATTTATTTATTTTTTTTAACTTTAAAATTTATTTTACTTTTTACGATACAGTTGACACCCAGTTAAGCATTGTGATGGAATCATTTTTAAATTTTATTTGGATGACTTTGATATCCATCATGATAGTCGTTTTGATATATCCGTGGTTTCTTTTACCACTTGCCGTTTTTGCCGGAGTGTTTTATATGTATTCGGCAATATTTCAAGGAGCAATGAGAGAACTGAAACGTTTTGAAAACGTATCGAGATCGCCTTTGTTTGGCCACATTAGTGCAATGATTCAAGGACTTGCAACTATTCACTCTTTCCAAAAAGAAAAAGATTTTATGAAAAAATTTTGTAAATTTCAAGATGAAAATACGATTCTTCAGTTGGAATTGCAATTGTCTACCCGTTGGTTAGCATTTCGTTTGGACATTTTAGTTGTCTTGTTCACTGTGACCACTGGATTATTTATGGTGTTTTGGAAAGGGATTGTTTCTCCGTCATTTGCCGCTTTAGCTTTATCGTACAGTGCACAGGTAATTATTAATTAAATATGAAATGGTACATGTACTTAATTAAAATTTGTTTCATTTTTTTTACAGATGGGTGGAATGCTGCATTTTTTAATTCGTAACATGGCCGAGACACAGGCTCGATTTACAAATGTGGAACGAATTGTTCATTACACTGAAACTCTAGTAAAAGAAGGGTCTGAACATGTTCCATCAATTGTACCATCCCGAGAGTGGCCATCTGAAGGAGAAGTTGAATTTAAAAACGTTTCGATGCGATATCGAGAAGGCCTTCCTTTAGCCTTAAATGATGTGTCGTTTACAGTTGGCGCTAGAGAAAAGGTTGGCATAATTGGAAGAACTGGTTCTGGAAAATCCTCGTTGGCCGTGGTCATGTTTCGGCTAGTAGAATTGGCTGGTGGAAGTATCAGCATTGACGATACTGATATATCCAACATTTCGTTGTTAAACTTAAGGGAAAAGCTATCTTTAATTCCTCAAGATCCAGTGCTTTTCCTGGGAACTATACGATATAATCTGGACACGTTTCAAAAACATACTGACGAAGAAATTTGGGGAGCATTAGAAAAGACTGGACTCAAAGAAAAAGTTGAAAATACTTTAAAGAAAACATTTATTGTAGCAATTACAAATTATTTTGTTTATTGCAGATCAGTTCTTTAGAAAAGCAACTTTACGCCCCCGTTATCGAAAACGGCGAAAATTTCTCCGTGGGGGAAAGGCAATTGCTTTGTTTAACCCGAGCTCTATTGAGAAACAGTCAAATTATTTTATTGGACGAAGCCACAGCTTCTGTCGATGCAAATACAGATGCTCTCGTTCAACAAATTCTTCAAGAAGCATTTTCGCATTGCACCATTATGACAATTGCCCATCGTATTCACACCGTACTCAATTATGATCGGATTCTAATTTTAAGTTATGGACAGGTATAAATTTGTCAATAATAATATAATTGTAATTTGTTTTTATATTATCTCCTTTTGCAATAGTTATTGGAATACGATAGTCCAACAGTTCTTCGATCGCAGCCAAATTCGGTTCTTTCGATGTTACTTAATGAATCAAAAGATAAAGAACAAGTTTTTTGATAGTTTTTACAAAATTAATCAAATAATAATTAAAGTTAAAAGAAATTTAAGTATACAATAATTTTAAATATTTTGAATGTCCACTAAAGTTGTCATTGTCTTGAAAGTAATGTACCGGTATACATTTAACAATAGGCTTATGATATATATTAAAAAAAAAAAAAAAAAAATTACAACGTAAAACCATAATTAGTATAAGAAATTTTTAAATAATGAAGGCACAAATAAGTACTGGTATATTCCAATCATTAAAATTGAAACACTTTAATTATTATTAATTATTTGTATGGAATTTGGAAATGACAAACAGATAGACAGATAGACAAACAGATAGCAAAGGTAGAAGAGGTCGCAAATAACCTGCTCCTGTTTAATTAAGGCAAAGTCTACGGGAATTAATTAATCTTTGAACTGTAATGAATATTGAAAAAGTGCAGCCGCATGTTAGAGGCAGTTTTACGGCAAGTGGAGGAAGAGGCGGTCAGAAGTTTTCGGAATTAATGAAAATAATTGAAAGTGTTGCGCAATATAAAACTAAAATTTCGAGTGATAAGTACGAACTACTTCTGCTGAGTAAAACGGTGATAGCTTACGGAATTAAGGTGACTAACGGTGAAAAAACTATTTCGTCCGAGACATTCGATTTTCAGTGCAGGGATTTGATATCGAAGATTACTAATAAACTGACTAGTAACACCTCGCTCGCGGGTCATCTCCGAGAGGGTGAATCTAATAAGCTAACCCGAGTCGATAAATATACGCAAATGGACACCGACGTAATACCATCTGAGGATCCGGAGTCGGCCCCGGTCACCATGGAAGTAGTTAAGTTACTTATTGATGAACTACGTGGTGAGATGCAGGGTGGAGCGGGGGAAACGACTGCGCGGTTCTATCGATTGGAAAAAGACGTGGAAGAAACAAAAACGTCGGTAATGAGACTAGAAAATAGACACTCGGAAGTTAGTACTAAATTGGATTCTCTGATGGAGTCGATGACGAAAATGGCCAATGTAATATGCAAAGGAGATGATGCAAATCAGGGGGCCCCAGGCAAAAAGAGGAAGAGGTCTCTGCGCTCTAATACAAAAATAATCATTGGACCGCAAGGTGAAGAAGAGGTAGTTGACATAAATTCCCAATCGATGACGCAGGTATCAACCTTAAACATGACATTTGGGGAGGGGGAGGAAAATGAAAATGGAGATGACGTAATAGAGGTTGCTGAGAATGCAGCAGATACATTGAACCCGGTTAACGAAAGAGCACCGACAGGACCTGCCCCTAGGGGTCGCCCACCTGGCACGGGGAATGGAAAGAACAAAGGAAAGAATAAAAATTCTCCGGCCGGCACTCAAATACTAGTGAAGACGAATCCGGGACCGGAAGTGGGCCAGCAAAGTGCTGTGGTGGGAAGCGGAGCGACCGGAAGCAAGCGTCAAGCGGAAGCAACTCAGGATAAATCCAAAAGACAACGATATACAACAAGTCTTGCTGGTGGAGCTAAGGAAAGAGTGCGATCGCGACTTCCGCCACCTGTAGAGACAATTGCTTTTGCTGTGGAGAAATATCCGCCGCAGCTATCTGAGGACATATTAAAAGAAATGCTTGAAGCTAAGGGCATTGTGGTGCGACGGTGTTCAAGATTTCTCAATAGATGGGGGCGGCGGTCCACTACTTTATTTGTGGAGGTGTCTCCAGAAACTGAACACTTGGCTCGAGACTACTTGAATTGGCCGGAGGATGTGGACTTCCACCTATGGGAAAACGCTCCACCGGTTTTTCAGTAGCTTCCGGTTGGCCGCGTGAGGGGGATGGGAGAGTAGTTTGTGCGGCCAATCGGACTAGAAAAGAGGAAGTGAATGGAGGGAGATCGCGAAAGACTAAACGACGAGGTGACTTTGCGCTTTTGTTATGGAATGCGCAAAGTGTTCCTTCTAAATTAATTGAGCTGGAGGACCTGGCGGCGGAGGAGGATGTTGATATTGTGGCGGTTACGGAATCGTGGTTGGACGAAGATGACGAAGATTTTGCAATTAACTTCCCCAACTACACTATGTACCGGAAAGATCGAGATTACAGGGTGGGAGGAGGTATACTAATCTATGTAAAATCCTGCCTTGAATCGAAATTAATAAGTTTTAGAACCACTCCTGATGACTTTGAGGAACTGACTATTGAAATAAGCAAACCAAAAATGAGAGTGGTAATTATATATAGCCCACAGCAAGCTGATCTGGAGAGAGGGCTCGAGCAAATTTATGAAGAGAACGAACATGAGGGCAGCACCATCATAGCGGGAGACTTCAACCATCGACCCACAGCGAAATCGCGGGTGCTCGAGGAAGCGAAAGGCCAAGGGTTTGCAATTGCCTCCATTGCGCCTACGCGAAAAGCCAATTGTCTGGACTGGCTGTTGTCGCGCGAGTCGCGGTGGACTCGTACAGTGGCTCGTCATATTGGTTCAGATCATCTCGCGCAGGTGTTCCGCTGCAGTGACTTCCGGAGGCCTTGGAAGGTCCTGGTGAAGAAACGCGTAACAACAGCTGAGTCAGTGATAAAGTTTCGTGCGCTTCTAGAGGCCAGCGTGGGGGATGAAATGGTTGATATTTTTCAATCATTAGTGAAGTGCTACGAAGAAGCAACCCCGGAAGTGATGAGTGGGGGTGCGTTGCACCAACCATGGTGGAATCGGAGTAATACATTACTGAAGAAAACGCGTGCTCATCAATTTAACATTATGAATGAAGCTAAATTAGATTTGAATAACTTTGTTGCTGCCTATTTTTCAGAGCCGATAATCGACCAGCAATTTGATCCTGGCCTCAACAGATGGATGAATGAAATGATATCGAAGGTCCATTTGGAGGAGGCAGTCTACAACCAATGTGATAAGAACTATGCTAGGGCAATTGCGGAATCGAAGTGTAAGTTTTATGGTTCGATTAAAGCTAGCTCAATTACTGCGTTCTGGAAGTTTTATAGGCGGAAGTACAAGGTAAATCGAAGGGTGACTCTAACGGAAGTGACACCGGAAGCCATGGCAACTCATTTTGCAGCCATTCAAGATGGTCCACGGGATCCAATTGCTCTGAGAGATACGGATGGTGTAGAGTTCGAACAATTGGATGAGGCCAAATTGGAGAGGCTAATCTACAAGCAGCCAAAGGATGTGTCAACCGGACCATCTGGGCTGACCCGTGGCCATTTTGTTGGACTGAATCAGGAGGTAAAGCATAAACTTGTTCGGGGGTACAATAACATTATTTATACAGCAAGGTATCCGAGAGAATGGTGCCAATCAATGGTTACTCCTGTATACAAGGGCGGAGGCACGCGAAAAGATTTGAATAACTATAGACCTGTGTCAGTGCTTAGCCTGGAGGCAAAACTATTTGACTCATATCTAGAAGAGAGCCTCAGAAGGACGCTGGAAAATAGTCAATCGCTTCCTCCAAATCAGCATGGCTTCGGGTCAAACTTTTCTTGTGACACGTGTTTGAGAGAAATTAATAATGAAATTTTTAGACAGCTGCAGACTAATCCCATTGTTTTAATATGTAAATTAGATGTAGCAAAGGCCTTTGATACCCTGCCTGCATGGAAAATAATGGAGGAGCTGGAGGGTGCTGGGGTGGGGTATCGGGCGAGAAGACTGCTGCTGTCTTATTTGACGGGTCGCTCAATCAAAGTTAAAATTCAAAACAAAGTATCTACGGAGAGGGAAGTGACGCGGGGAGTGCCGCAGGGCTCCGCGTTGGGCCCTCTACTGTTCATTCTCGCGACACGTGGAATAGCGGGCCTGAAGCTGAGGGGGCGCTTATTCCTCTATGCGGACGATATTGTGTTAGTTTATGGGGCGACCAAGTGTAATATTGACCGAGTTCTTCAGGAGGCTTCAGCGGACGTTGGAGCAATTGATACATGGTACCGTGGTTTAGGAATGTCCCTTCAGATGAAGAAAACTCAGCTGATGGCAATGACAGGAAGGGCCACCTTCCGCGCTATCAGGGAGAAGAAACTACTGCTTGGGGACGCTGAGATCGCAATAAAAGAAAACCTGGTGATACTCGGGGTGCTAATAGATCGAGAGAGTCGCTACAGGGGTCAGATCAAACGCGTTTGTAAGAAAATGTCAGCGTACGTGACGCCATTTCGAAAAATGGCCAAATACACACCATTTGATTCAAAGCGGAAGCTGATTCAAATGTGTGTGTACAGCCTTATTTTGTACGGTCTGAGCGCTTGGGCACCAATGTACCTTGACGATTTGACGGCAATCTATCGCAGGGTCAATCTGTTGATCAGAATTCTCTATAGACTACATCCAAGAACTAAGATGTCCAGTGTCTACGAGAGAATCGGGGTGGTTCAACCGAGAGACTATATTGCAAACTGGCTGGTGCTTCATGTGGGAGCCAGGATTCGAGGAGGAGATTTTGCGCAAGGGCAAATGAGTATGGCCATTAATTCAGGATTAAATCGGCACTACACAACGGCCTTTAAATACGCGCGAAATCCCATTGCCAGGAGATTGTCCAACTATCGAGACCTTCAGCTATGGAGCGCCATTCCGCAGGAAATTAGAAAAATTGCAGAAGAATGTGATAAGTGTGGGGCGGTCTGTTCACACTTGAAGGAAGAGGCGGCTAAGCACAAGATGGGATTGACTTATATGAACATACTACGGCAAAGTATATGAGTGTTAGTTAAGGGCTCAGGATGGCGGTAGTTTTTAATAAGTTATAATGTAATTTTTATTATGTATTATTGATGATTGTAAAAAGGAAAATTATATGCATACTTTGCCTTTGTATAAGGCGACAAATAAAATTCAGAAACGTGAGTAATAAAATAAACCCGGTTTAGAATTTCAACATGCATGCATCTACATTAATGAAATTATTTTTTACTGATACTGACGTCTTAAAAGAAGTTTTTAAAACTGCATGAATCAACAAAATCGGACGAATTTGAAGGACGAATTTTCTTTGAATCTTTATTTATTGTATAATTAATGAAAGTTATTGTTCGAAGTGCTAAAGTGATAATTAAACTTTTGCAATTGTTTCTTTAATTTCCGGGAATTTCAAACTGGTTTTGCCTCGGGCATTTCTACGAAAAGTTTGCAAAAGAATATTAAACGGCTATAATAATTTTAAGTTTCCTACAATTTCATTTCAGTCGATCTCTTTGATTATACGAACAACTATACTCCTTCAATAATTTGTAGGTTTGAGAATTTAAAATTTTTATAATCGTAAATTATATTAATTGAATTTAATTACCATTAGTTACTACATATTTTTCAAGATGAAGTCGAGCACTGCTTTTGTTATAACTTTACTTTTTTCTGTTGGTTGTTTAATTATTAAATCATCTGAGTCTGCAAGTAAGTGACTATAATTAAGTACGATTAGTTATTCTTTTTTTTTTTTATTTATAATTTTATTTTTAATTAATAGATCCATGTCCGCCTAGATTTCCTGACAGCTTTGATGTTTTCAATGCGTCGCGTTGTGAATTAGATAATAAAAATAGTCAAGGAGTTATGAAATGCAAAGATGGTCAAACTTGCTGTCCATATAACGGATATATTAATTTTTTTGCTCCTGTTTTTGTGTGTGTTTGATGATGTACGTCCGAAATGAATAGAAAAAAATACTAGCAACTGCAATAATTAAAATATGATTTTCGATTAAATATTTTTATACTTTATGGGCAAATTTTTTATAAATTTTATGTTGCTTTTGTCATGTGGAAAGATATTTATATAATTATCATCTCTGTATCACTAGACAATAACCTAAAATTAAAAAACTTAATATATAAAACAATATCTTTTTTTTAGTAATCTTTTTAATTAATTATAATAATTATTATTATTACAATAATAATTTTATTGCTTTTTTTTTTACTCGCGCGCATTTTGCTGAAGTTTTGCAAAATCGGTGTCATTTTACAATAGAATAATGATTAATTATTATGCGGTAAAAGTACAAATTTTTTCCTCCAGCTATTAAAAGCAATGCGTCACTAAAAACAGGTTTTAGCGGAAATTTATTTAGACTTCTCCAGTGAGTGTGAATTGCGAATTTATTTTATCGATGGTTAAGGTTGGAGAACGAACTACTCGTCTGATCGACGCATTATAATTATTATTTGCATTTTTAAATTTGAAAAAAATAATTCTGATTTTGAAGCCAAGAAAAAAAGTAATGTATTAATTAGCACAATTAATATTGCAAAATAATTTAATTACGTATTATTTGAATTAGAATGAAGACTATAATTTTTGGGACCATTTTATTTTTATGTGTTTGTTTTGTTTTCCAAACGTCAAGTTCGGTGGCTCGAAGTCTGGACAAAAGAGCGGCCGCTGGAAGTAAAAACGGCTTTTAATTGAATTTTATTAAATGTGTCGCATTGTATTATTTCTTTCTATTAAAAGAACAATGTCCGGGACCATTTGACGCCGTTGATCTATCGAATTCAACTCGTTGTCAAGAAGAACAAGAAGGTGTGTAATATATAAAAGTAATTTTTATGTCGACCTGACTGTATCCCAAATAATAATTACTGTACATGTACTGATAAAATGTGTAAATATTATTGTAGGCTATTGCACGTACAATAAGCCAGTGAATTTTTTGAATTTCATTTTTATTGTTTTATTTATAGGTACTTTGTGTGATTCTACGAGATTATGTTGCCGATATAAACAGAACCCCAATTCTAAAACTTATATTTGTTACTAAATTTATAATGACGGATATATTTTAAATTTGATCGTAATTTTTTTTTTTTATATAAATTTATGCGTAACCTTTTCGCTTTTAATTACCGTTTGTTTGTTTTTTTAACGCGCGCATCTATAGATTTTTATACAATTCGAAGTACTGTAGTAGTTATAACGTTATGATAGTTTATATACACATTAAAATGATCATTAACAATTATTACCGTCGTACGTATATAAAAATATACTATAAAATGTTAAAAATAAAGTAGCTTTGCAATGTGATAATTTTTGTCTCGGTTAATTTTGAGTATGCGATATGAACTATATTTTAATCAATCTTGCTCAAGACGCAATTTTGTCCGACCAGATACGAACAAAAAAAAATCATTTACATAACATTTTTAATGCCCTTTGTATGGAAACTTACCCAGTTTTGATGTTTAAAGTACAGATAATTTCTCATGGCGACTTTTTTTTGTTCTGATAAACCTTCATTAGGATGCTGTAATTTATTTTTTCATGTTTTTGATTTTAACTTATTTTTTTAAAAAATGCAAACAAATGAGTTCTTTTAAATAATAGCGTCATAGTTTACATTTTGAGCGTTTCAGGAATTTGTAAAAGAGCATTTCAGCTTTTAATTCCTTTCATTCACTAGAAGAATTCCCGTAGATTACTCATGTGGCTCAGGTCGAAGTGCCCATAAATACATTTTTTTGTTTGCCGATTTACTCATTTCCGGTAACGTGACTTCTGTATCAGCGCTCGAACGATGACTCGTTATCTTTTTGTTGTCGGATTAAATACTAATATTGTCGGCATCAATCCTGATAAATTAGTTTGAAATCGTGATATAATAAGTAAAAAGGCATTAAAAAGACTGGGCATTGTTCGATTGAGCATTGTTTAACCTGGGACTATATTGTTGCCAATGATAAGCGCCGGCGTCGGCCATCTTGACAGTTGACGATTGCAGAGAACGCAGTGAAGAACCGGTATCGATTGAGGTCGGGTTTGTGTCTCAAAAGAAGAATCAAAGTAGATTAAAAAGAGTTTAGGCGAGGTGAATTTCTTGCCGTCCATCATGGCGCAGGTGCTGCCGATAAAATTCCAGGAGCATTTACAGGTGAGAATAGAAAAAGCTGATTCAGTTTTTATTGACATTTCTTGACAGTGTAGAATGATCCATTTCATTCATGAGATGGACCTCGTTTCTTCATACGCCCCCATTAAATATTTCCAAGCACTAATTCATATCGTACTTTCATATATCAGAAGACGAAAGATATCTTCCAAACTTTTAAAAATTCGTTGAGCGTAGCGATGATAATTATTAGCGTGAATAAGAATTTAGGGAGTGTCGAATTAAGAGGAATATGGTACAGATTACCAAAATGCTATTTATGATTTATAGCAATCTGTCAGTATTTCCCTCCTTTTTTATAATATTAATGTTACGATGTATGTTTTTGAACTTAAAAATTGAATTTTATTTTAATCTAAAAATGAATTTTGTTGAAAGATCTAGGACTCGAGTTCTGGAAAATGTAATATTTTGCACTATGAACTTATCAACCTCATTGGAGGTCCACTGTGACCTTTTCCATTACGAAACTGAAAACCTTCAGCGGCATGTCTACATTTTGGCTTTTTTTTTTTTTTAATTAAATTTTTAACTTAGTATTTCCTATCTTTAAACTTACCAATGCTTATTATATAATTAAGTATAAATTGAAAATCTCTGTAATTTAATGAAATTTAAATGTTTATGTGGTAGTAAATATTTGTCAAAATTTCAGAACTTTGGGCGTTTTAAGAATGCAAATTTAAGTTAGATTAAAATAATACACTCACGTTTAATATTAGTACAATGCATTTTAAGTGATTTTATAAATTTTTTTAGAGTTTTTGACCATTTAGGAAATTAAGGATTTTAAATAAATTCTATTGTACGGTGTAGTTTTTTGTGAGTTGGACGTACAACTGTTTGCCTGTCTGCGGAACATAACTAGGAGCATAATAGCCGAGTTAACTTGGAACAAAATTGTTTCATGTCACGAATCTTGACAGGCAGATTTAATTTTTCCTTACCACATGATCACATAATATTTTTAGGTTATTTTAAACTAAAAGTTTATAAATTCGGATGAGTTGATTGTTGTGGGTGAGAGCATTTGTTGACCCCATTATAACCTTGAATAACTTACCTGCCCTTCACCGGTAAATCGACCTTGATTGTTTTCGGATTTAGTTTAGGTTAATAACCCTTTCGTAAAATGGTTTTAATTATTTTAATATTTTTCATTAATACAGTGTACTGGTTTTTTATTATTATTGATTTTTATTCTACTTGGGTTGTACCAGATTTGCTGAATTATTAGATGAGATTTTGTCTTTCTATTGATCTTTGTGAATAATGTTTGATTTTACGCTTGAGCTTAACGGTGTTTGGACAAAAGGTTGACACGGTTTATTCTATTGTAAGCTAGCCGAACCTAATTGTCTAACATGGCTTCCTGAAAATTTGATTTGCTTAACAAATTTCATGTTGGAAAACATCTGACAGTTTTTTTTTGTTGTTGTTGTTATTGAGTGTGAAATTTTGCCATTACTGTATTGTAAAGTTTGTAATTAATTTCCTATTTGTTGATTTTTTTCATAGTTGACGAACATTGGTATAAATGCGGCGAATATTGGATTTAATACCCTTACGATGGAATCTGACAAGTTCATCTGTGTCAGAGAAAAGGTTGGAGAATCTGCTCAGGTAGTGATAATTGACATGAATGATTCTGCAAATCCAATTAGAAGACCTATATCAGCCGACTCGGCGATAATGAATCCTACCAGCAAAGTTATAGCTTTAAAAGGTGCGTTTGGTTTTTAAATAAACGTTATTATTTTAATAAAATGTTTTTTTTATTTAGCTGCTAAAACTTTACAAATTTTTAATATCGAAATGAAGAGTAAAATGAAGGCTCACACAATGACAGAAGACGTTATTTTCTGGAAATGGATTTCTGTGAACACGGTAGCTCTTGTGACCGAGGGTGCCGTTTATCATTGGGGCATGGAAGGTATTCTACTTTTTTGACTCATTTGAATTTTTTTTTAAATTATAATTGGGATTTTGACAGGCGATTCTCTGCCGTTGAAAATGTTCGATCGTCATGCAAGTTTGAATGGTTGTCAAATTATAAATTATCGCACGGATCCAAAACTATTATGGCTTTTATTGATTGGAATTTCTGCTCAGGTTAGTAATTTTTTTATTATGGAAATTAATTAACGTATTAAATATATATGCTGTATATTTTTTTTTTAGCAAAATCGTGTGATTGGAGCCATGCAATTATATTCTGTTGAAAGAAAAGTGAGTCAACCAATCGAAGGGCACGCAGCGGCTTTTGCAGCTTTTAAAATGGAAGGAAATCCGGAAACATCAACTTTGTTCAGTTTCGCTGTGAGAACGGCTCAGGGTGGAAAAGTAAATTTTTATTTATTAAATAATTTTTTTTATAGATTATTAAATGTATTTTAATGTTTAAAGTTGCATATAATTGAAGTCGGGCAAGCTCCTACTGGAAATCAAGCTTTTACTAAAAAGGCCGTAGAAGTTTTCTTCCCTCCTGAAGCGCAGAATGATTTTCCAGTTGCTATGCAAGTGAGTAGAACATAGATAACTACGAGTAAAGAAATTTTGAAAAACTTTAATGCGCATATTTCTTTTATAGACAAGTGCAAAACATGATGTTATTTATCTAATTACGAAATATGGTTATGTTCATTTGTACGACATCGAAACTGGAATCTGCATATATATGAACCGAATAAGTGGCGATACAATCTTTGTTACTGCTCCTCATGATGCCAGTAGCGGTATAATTGGCGTTAATCGTAAGGGGCAAGTCCTTTCAGTCAGCGTCGACGAAGAAAGCATCATTCCGTATATAACTAACGTATTACAAAATCCTGATCTTGCTTTGCGCATGGCTGTGAGGAACAACTTGGCTGGAGCTGAAGATTTATTCGTACGCAAATTCAACTCATTATTTTCAAGCGGTCAATATGCAGAGGCAGCTAAAGTAGCTGCGAATGCTCCAAAAGTATTGTTTTTCATGTAATTGACTTAATGTATTTTTACGCTAATTTTTGAAATGTCTAGGGTATACTGAGAACTCCTCAGACAATCCAGCGCTTCCAAACTGTGCCATCTCAACAGGGAACAACTTCTCCCTTATTGCAATATTTTGGTATTTTGCTTGATCAAGGCCAACTGAACAAATTTGAGTCTCTGGAGCTATGTAGGCCTGTTTTACAGCAAGGAAGAAAACAACTTTTGGAAAAATGGTTGAAAGAAGACAAAGCGAGTCAACTTTATTTTTATTTAAAAGATTTTTTTTTAATTTTATTTTTTTTTTAATTTTTAGTTGGAATGTAGTGAAGAATTGGGCGATCTTGTGAAACAAGCTGATCTGACGTTAGCTTTGTCAGTTTATTTACGCGCCAATGTTCCCAATAAGGTGGGGTGAAATTATTGTCATATAAAATCATTTATTTACTGTTGATAATTATTAGGTCATTCAATGCTTTGCTGAAACTGGTCAATTTCCTAAAATAGTTTTATATGCCAAGAAAGTTGGCTATACTCCTGACTATGTTTATTTATTACGGAATGTTATGAGAATTAATCCTGACCAAGGGTTACATTTCGCCCAAATGCTAATTCAGGACGAAGAACCGTTGGCAGATATAAATCAGGCAAGTCTTAAATATCGTTTTACCATTTGCTAACTTTTAAAAGGTTTTTTGTAATTAGATTGTGGACATTTTTATGGAACATAATTTGGTTCAACAATGTACGGCTTTCCTACTAGATGCTTTGAAAAATAATAGACCTGCAGAAGGACCTTTACAAACTAGATTGCTTGAAATGAATTTATTGTCAGCTCCACAGGTTTCATTTTGTTTTGATTTAAATTGAGTTCCAATGACTTATCGTTTTGGTGTAGGTTGCCGATGCTATTTTAGGTAATCAAATGTTCACTCATTATGATCGAGCTCACATTGCTCAATTATGCGAAAAGGCTGGATTGCTGCAGAGAGTATAAAGATTTTAACTTTTAATTAGTGTTTAATGTTTCAAATAAATACATTTTCTAGGCTTTAGAACATTATACTGATTTGTATGACGTTAAGAGAGCTGTTGTACATACTCATTTATTAAATGCTGAAGTAAATTTAAATATTCTCTTTAAAAGGTTTTTTTTAAAAAAAAATCTAATTCTTATTATTTTTAATTGTAGTGGCTCGTAAATTTTTTTGGTTCATTGTCAGTTGAAGATTCGTTGGAATGCCTTAAAGCTATGCTGCAAGCTAACATTCGACAGAATTTACAAATTTGTGTTCAAGTGGCTACTAAATATTATGAACAATTGAGTACACAAGGATTAATAGATTTATTCGAATCTTTTAAAAGTTATGAAGGTTAGATTGATGAAAATTTAAAAAAAATTGAATTTTTTTTAAAAACATGAATTTAATGTTTCAGGTTTATTCTATTTTCTTGGTTCAATTGTCAATTTTAGCCAAGATCCTGAAGTTCATTTCAAGTACATCCAGGTAATTTTATATGAAATTAATTCAGGGAACGGAGCTTGCAGATCGCTATAATGTATCTTATATTTATAGCGTTTTGAAAAACTCCAAAATTAAATTAGTTGTCTAGACAAGAGATTAAACGTTAGTGTTTAAACTCATCGTTGTGCAGCTTACATTTTTTCGTTATATTACTTTAAATCATTTTTATGTTAATTGCCGGTATTATTTTAATTGTAGGCTGCTTGTAAAACGGGTCAAATTAAAGAAGTAGAAAGAATTTGTCGAGAGAGTAATTGCTTCAATCCAGAACGTGTGAAGAACTTCCTAAAGGAAGCAAAACTAACAGATCAGTTGCCCCTCATCATCGTTTGCGATCGATTCGATTTTGTTCATGATTTAGTCCTGTATCTTTATCGAAATAGTTTACAGAAATACATTGAAATATACGTTCAAAAGGTAAATCTTATTGATTATTTTTATGTTTAGTGCTTTATAAAACTTGATTAATTTGGTAGGTTAATCCGTCACGATTACCGGTGGTTGTAGGAGGTCTGTTAGATGTAGATTGTTCCGAAGATGTTATAAAAAATTTGATAATGGTTGTAAGGGGACAATTTTCAACGGACGAACTTGTGGAAGAAGTTGAAAAAAGAAACCGGTATTTTTTTTTAGTATTTTATAATTTATTTAATGGTTTATATTTATTTTTAATTGGTTTTGTTAGGCTGAAGTTGATTCTTACTTGGCTTGAAATGAGGATTCATGAAGGGTGCACTGAGCCTGCAACTCACAACGCCTTGGCAAAAATTTATATCGATAGTAATAATAACCCTGAGCGCTTTTTAAGGTAATTAAAGCCATCTTATGTCGAAAAATTTCTACTAATTTTGTTATCTTTTGTAGAGAAAATCAGTTTTACGATAGTCGAGTTGTGGGAAAATATTGTGAAAAAAGGGATCCTCATTTGGCGTGCGTAGCATATGAACGTGGCCAGTGTGATCGCGAATTGTTTAATGTAAATTCATTCGTAAAATAATATTGCAACTGAAATTATAAACTTGTTTTCATTATTTATTGCCCAGGTGTGCAATGAAAACTCGTTGTTTAAAAGTGAAGCACGTTATTTGGTTAAAAGACGAGACGCCGAACTTTGGGCTGAAGTTCTTAATGAAGAGAATCCTTACAGAAGGCAATTGATTGATCAAGTTGTTCAAACTGCGCTGTCCGAAACTCAAGATCCAGAAGATATTTCTGTTACTGTTAAAGCATTTATGACTGCTGATTTGCCGAATGAGTTGATTGAACTTTTGGAGAAGATTGTTCTAGAAAATTCTGTGTTTAGTGATCACCGGTAGTTATTTTTAAATATAAACCGTATCTATTTTGTTTACTAATATTTATTTGTTTTAGAAATCTGCAAAATCTCTTAATTCTTACAGCTATTAAAGCTGATCGAACAAGAGTTATGGAATATATTAATAGACTTGATAATTACGACGCTCCAGATATAGCCAGTATTGCAATAAATAGCGAACTTTTCGAAGAAGCTTTTGCCATTTTTAAGAAGTTTGATGTTAACACTTCTGCGATACAAGTAATACATAAATAGATTTTTCTAGTTACTAGTTTTTTTTTTAAAAAAAAAATTGTGTTTGCTTCACAAGGTACTAATTGAACACGTTCAAAATCTGGATCGGGCTTATGAGTTTGCTGAAAGATGTAATCAACCTGCTGTATGGAGTCTCTTGGCTTCCGCTCAGCTCCAGCATGGAATGGTGAAAGAAGCTATTGATTCGTTTATCAAAGCTGATGATCCTTCTGCGTATATGGATGTTGTACAAACGGCACATAAAACTAGTAAGTTATTTTTAGTCAATAATTTTAAACTTTCCAAAATTTCAAAAAAATTTTGTTTTATAGAAAGTTGGGAAGATCTTGTTCGTTATCTTCAAATGGCGCGTAAGAAGGCTAGAGAATCTTACGTTGAGTCGGAACTTATATTTGCGTATGCTAAAACTAATAGATTAGCTGATTTAGAAGAGTTTATATCTGGACCAAATCACGCTGATGTTCAAAAGGTATATGCTAATTTTAATTTCAAATAAATGCATTACTAACTCTAATCTTTTTACGTAGATTGGCGATCGTTGCTTTGAAGCTGGAATGTACGATGCAGCAAAATTACTTTATAATAATGTATCAAATTTTGCCCGGTTAGCTATCACACTTGTGCACTTGAAGGAATTCCAAGGTGCTGTTGATAGTGCTCGTAAAGCTAATAGCACAAGAACGTGGAAAGAAGTGAGTTCTACTCTATCCAGCGGTTTTTTTAGTTCTCTTAAACTTTCTCTCGTAGGTTTGTTTCGCTTGTGTGGATAGTGAGGAATTTCGATTAGCTCAAATGTGTGGACTTCACATCGTTGTTCACGCTGACGAGCTAGACGATTTAATTACCTATTACCAAGATAGAGGTTATTTTGATGAGTTGATCAATCTCTTAGAAGCGGCTTTAGGTATTAAAATTTTCTAATTTGTAATCTGAGCACAGATTTAAATTATTTGAAACTTTAAAAAAGGTTTGGAACGCGCTCATATGGGTATGTTCACTGAGCTGGCAATTTTATATTCAAAATATAAACCATCCAAGATGAAGGAACATTTAGAACTGTTTTGGTCAAGAGTAAACATTCCAAAGGTAATACTGTAACTTGTTTACTAATTTTTTTAGGTTTGTACTGAGATACTAATTCCATTTTATTATAGGTTTTAAGAGCTGCCGAGCAAGCTCATTTATGGGCAGAACTAGTGTTTCTCTTTGACAAATATGAAGAATATGATAACGCGGCGATTACAATGATGAGCCATCCAACAGAAGCGTGGCGAGAAGGACATTTTAAAGAAGTTATCACTAAAGTCGCCAACATAGAACTTTATTATAAAGCAATTCAATTTTATTTGGATTTTAAACCAATGTTATTGAATGACCTACTTATTGTTCTTGCTCCGAGAATGGATCATACTAGGAGCGTTCAATTTTTCATTAAGGTAAAAAAAAAATTTTTTTGAAGTAGATTTTTTATTTTTATTAATGCTGTGTTATTTTTAGACCAATAATCTTCAACTAGTTAAGCCGTACTTGCGGTCTGTTCAGAGCCTAAACAACAAGGCTATTAATGAAGCTCTCAACAACCTTCTAATAGCTGAGGAAGATTATCAAGGGCTGAGGACGTCTATCGACGCTTTTGATAACTTCGATACTATTGCACTGGCGCAGAAATTAGAGAAGCATGAACTCATCGAATTTAGGAGAATTGCCGCCTATTTATATAAAGGAAACAACAGATGGAAGCAGTCAGTGGAATTGTGTAAAAAAGATCGCTTATTTAAGGTAAGAATAATGATTTCTGAAATTATGCAAAATGATAATAATTATTGTCTTTTCTCCCCGTAGGATGCGATTGAGTATGCCGCTGAATCAAAGACGGCTGATATAGCTGAACAACTTTTAGCATGGTTTTTGGAAGAGAAAAACTTCGAGTGCTTTGCGGCCAGCTTATTCCAATGCTACGATCTTTTACATCCCGATGTTATTTTAGAATTGGCATGGAGACATAACATTATGGATTTTGCTATGCCATATATGATTCAAGTTATGAGGGAATACATTACAAAAGTAATAATTTTCTGAGTTGATTAGAATTATTATTTAATCGAAATTTGTTTTTGAAGGTTGACAAGCTAGAAGAAGCTGAAACGAATCGTCTAGAAGAAAGTGCCGTTCATGGCGAGAAACCTTTAGTTTTCAGTAAGCTTTTGCTAAAATTTTTATTTACTTTTTTTTCTTTTAATTTAATCGATCATTACATTACAGATGAACCTCAGCTAATGATTACTGCCGGTCCTGGGATGATGCCGCCTGGTTATCAGGGTTACGGGGCATATGGAGTTCCAAATGCAGGAGTACCGAATTATCAAGGTTACAGCATGTGAGAGGTATCGCGTCGGTGACATAATTTCATAGTCATAGAAATTACTAAACAGTTAAGCAGCGTAAAAAGATGTAGGAGTTAAGAGGGGGAAAAGGTAAAGTTGGCATAGTGATAGTCGGGTTTCGTTGACGGTAAACCGGGGGAAAGGAAGGGGAATAAAGAGGGGGAAATTCGTCTTGTTTACATTTACAAGTAGAATTCGGCTCCCACTTTAATGCCACTTGATGAAATTTATTACGTTCAACTCTTTTGAGAGTAGAAAACTATTCTTAATTATTTTTCATTGTTGGTTTAACTTGTCGTATATTTTTATTGACATAATTTCGTTATTTAAAAAAGAAAAAAAAAAAACGTTCTAGAACATATTACTAAAAAATTTAGGTTGCATAAACACTTGCGATATATTGAGTAAATTATTTAAATGCAGTTGATTTTTGCCTTGCTCGAAGTTTCGTTACTCGTGTGAATAAATTCAAATTATGAAATGGATGAATGATTTTCTTGAATGCTTACAAGCCGGTGAGAAAATTTTGGACGAAATTTGCACTTTCCGCATTATTATAGAATGGTTCACAAATAAAATATTGTTGTGGGGAAATCATTTTAATTTTTGTTGCTTTTTCTTAAATTTGATTTCCTTTCATGCTTGTGCTTAACTGAATCCAAAAATTTGTAGTGAAGTAATAATAATTCTTAGTCGTTTAAATCCGAATCATTGTGTAAAACCAAATTTTAAGGATGTTTCAAGTTCTATTCCATTTCATTAAATGTAACGTCATTTGTGGCCTTCAAATCCATCATGTATCTGGTCACCATTACAAATAAATAGTATATGAGAACGGTATTATATATATTATAAAATAAAGATTAATAAGTAAGATATAAATTATACACATTTAAAATGTATAAAGAACAGGAATAGCGATTTTTTTATATGGTAGAAGTAAATCGCTCTTTTGTTGACTGCCCGATATCTTTTTTTAATTTTTTGCTGCTGTTAGTGTTTAATATTTTCTATTATCTTGTCACATGCGTGCTTAGGTCATTCAATAATTATTATAAGTCATAAAATAAATTCAATACTATTGAACACGATTTCATTCCATTTACTTTTATAAGTCAAATTTTGTTAACTGTATAAATGTTTTTTTTTTCACTAAATTTTTTGGTTGAAGTTTCGAGCTGAAGTAAATGATTAGTTGTAAACTTTGAATTTTTTTTTTTTTTTTTTTGTAATCTTTAACGCGTTAATGTTTTGCCTGCATTGTATATTAAACAAGTAAATTAGAGTTGAGTTAAATTAATAAGTGTCCAATTTTAATCGCAGTTTACCAAATTAAATTGAAAAATTATTTAACCAATAATTCCGGAATTTAAATTTGAGTTACAGTATACTTTTAAAGCTTTTGTTTATTTTTCATTTTGATCGCAAAAATTTTTAAACACTTACTTCGATACCTAATAATATTAAATTAAAAGTAAAGGTTTCGCCGGCATTTAAATGATGCGTTACGCATTTAAGATTTTTAAGTCAACAATTTAATAGCGATAAAAAAATTTATTTCCTCTTTCAGCATCATTGATCAACGTAATTAATTACGTTGCAGTTACTGTAGTAGGCTACTTTATATTTCTAAGAATTTTTTTGCTCAGTGTATTTGACTACTACAGTATAAAGACGGTATGTGAGTAATGCGGTTGTTTAAAGTTGATTGCGTTTTATAACTTTAATAAATGTTAGGTCAGAGAAAGATCATTTAATTTTTGACTAAAAATTTATAAGGAAAGAAGAAATAAAAAAAAAAAAGTAGGAAATAATTTTTTTAAAAAAAATTCTTTACTTTCATTATAGCTTTCATTAATAATTTCCTAGCAAATAAGGTTAACCGACGTGACGATAGATGGCGCTAATGAGGGCGTGATAAAGGCGGCGCCAGTTGAGTGAGTGCGGCGGCTTTGGTCAATGGGGTTTTCACTTTATCACTCATGAAAAGGGAAAGGGAGTGAGTGAATTTGTATGAAGAAGTAAATGTAACTAAAATCGGTAGTGTTGAACTTGTAATCAAAAGTTTTCTGACAAACGTCTCGAATGGTGTAGTTAATAACCGTTTTAATTTAACATTCCGAGTAAAAAAAATTTTGTTTTTGGATATCGCGACGAAACGCGCACAATGACCGCCCTGGCGATTGATGCAACTGCCGCTCTTTGGTACGCTTTCGACTTTTTAGACGAGAATAAATGTGGACAAGTTTCCAAGTCGAAATTGAAGGTAAAAAAAAAAATCTAATCATAATAACGTATCGATATGTATTAGTCGTATTGCGTGGGTAATTTTCTATCTTGACATTACAAGTTCTACGAAATAAAATTAAAAGAAAGTTGTGTTTACACTCACGTCACGTGCTGTCATCTGGTTTTTAAAATGACAGGTCTGCACAATGAATCAGAAATAGACAAGAGATAAGAAAATCCAAAAAACAAAAAACTTCCCGGAATTTTAATTCAATAATATTTACATACATGTACATGTATTAATCTTATTATCATATGTTATTCGTGGATGTCTTCACTGATAACTAGCGCTGTATAAATTTCTTTCTGAATGAAATAAGGCGTATAATTGTTCACGAAGTTCTAATAATTACGGTACAATATAGTGTGGGTTTCTGAGCATCGTCTTTTTCTTTCATTTTTGAAGATGATTATTGTATTATTTTAGCTCGTAACTGTTAAAATATTTGCTCACCGCATGTATGTCGTAGGCGTCCAACATTTAATTGCTGGCGTATAATAGTCGCCGCAGAGGTTAAAAAATTGTTTGCTAGTTTGAAATTCAAGAGCGTTGCTCCATCATCAAAGGGCGTTGAATTACAATAATGTAAATCGATTTGAAGTTCATAGTAGGACACGCAAAAAGTTGAATAAGAATTATTGCGGTGAAAAATATAAACAATGAATGTTCATCGTTTTATTATCATTTTTTTTTCGAATAATAGCGTTTGGGATGGTCAATAAATGTATGGCCTCTATTTTAATATTTCAACAGACAATTGATAGTTTCATCACATGTCACTTTGAATTGACCATGACAACAAAAGGGGACGACAACACGTCGATTGGAATTTTAAAATAATAATAATAATAAAAAAAAATTCAAGTTGAAGAAGCTTGTTGGAATTTGAGTGTTGAAAGCCTAATCTAGGCTAATGGTATATAACTTTGACCCTATCGGTCAGATAAAAATGCACTTCGCAAACAAACATATGATTTCCGGAGTTTTTGAGATTTTTGATAAGGAAAACTGATTTTTTTTTTCCCTCTCTTTTTTCACTTTAAAACATTTTCTTTCCGTTCATGGTCTAATGGTGATGCAGTGACCAGGAAGTTGAAAGGCATTAAATTTTTTTTTTATTAGTTTCTTACTTCCAAAAACAATCTGCGTAACACAGTGCGCATTATTTTATAATCTACAGTATTATTTCGTTGCCTGAAAAATCAAATTATAAAAGTGAAAGTAATTTTTTGTAATTTTTACCTTTCAAATTAAAGATTGACGGTCGCTAAAATTACAGTAAACAAACATAATCATCTGGAAAATGTTGCACTTGGTTTATTTTTGGGGTGAGCCACGTTTGATGAATTATTTAAAAAAAATAACCAGGGATTTTGTTGTTAACCGAAATCTTGAAATGTTTTTTTTAAAAAAAAAAAAAAAAAAAAAAAAAAAGGGGGAAAGAAAAAAAAAAAAGAACACAAATTACGTTTAGAGATGTTCCTGTTCACCGATCTCTAACTCGCTGTTTCCGGTTCATCTTTGATGGTCAGCATTACGAAATAAATTATTATTCTTCATCGCTTTTCTTCACTCGTTCATGGTTGGAATGCGTGCAAAATCACATTGTTTTAAAGATCGTGTATCGGAATAGCGGGATGGAAACATTTTCTTTTGATTACACTCGTGTTCTTTCTAATTATCGCAGAATAAGAATAAAAGTGTCTTGCTGCTAGGTCTAGCGAAAAGGAAATTAATTTTCGCACGCAATCGCAAGAATGAAATGGATAGGTCATCGGTAAATTGCGAATTTATTTTATATAACTAAAAATAAAGGAAGAGTTTATTAAATTAAAAAGAAAATAATAATGGTTACTGTTTAATTGCTCTTAATTAAACTTAAATTATAGTATGAGTAGTAATCTCCGGAAAGATAAGTGATAATTAATTGGCTGTGACGAAACAAAATACTCGCAGAACATATTAAAAACGTAGAGTACATGAGTGTATTAATCAAATTACACTCAACCCTTCATTTGAGCGATCTCTATTGCATGCACGCGAATTATAATTCAATTTACGGAATTTTGTTCTTCTTCGCGGAACTCTCCTCAACTGAGGGAATGTTTACGGTATTAAAAAAATATATAATATATACCGGCAGTAGGCTACTGTACTGAAAATGGGAGAAGATTTATTTTTTAATAATTCAACATTTTTGAAAAGGAAGATAATGTAAGTTCATAATTAATGACTGAACTTTAGGTCTGTGTAAGGCTTTTGTGGCTATATACGAGGCTTATCCATAAAATAAGAGTTGTAAATTTTTCATTTATTTTTAAAAAAGTATATTTAAAAAAAAATTTAAGGACTTTGTAGATAATTATGTCAGCTATTTTTCCATGTATTTGCATTTCCGTTTTAGGCAGGTTTTAGGCCGTTTTCAAGGGTTTTTGATGCCCTCCTCAAAGAAATTTTCCGCCGCCTTCTTTAACCACTGCAGGACCTCTTTTTTCACCTCCTTGGTGGTTAAAAAAATTTTTTTTACTCATTTCAGTCTTTATGGAGGTGAAAATATAAAATTCTTAAGGCCCCAAGTCAGGGGAAGTGCGCGTGGCGGTTCAAAATGACCCAACCAAAAAAGTCCAAAAGCGTTTGGTGGAAAATTCCATAGGCGTGCGGGCGCCTAGCACGGTGCGCGGCGGGATTTTTTCTCGCCATCTTTCACACAAACGGACATTACAAAGCGAGTTTTCGTACTACCGAGGTCCCCCATGGGTCATTTTGATCAGGAGAACCCCAGCTACCACTCGGTTTTGTCAAATTTTGAAACAAAAACTCCCACCGCCGAAGAGGGCAGCACAACTCTTATTTTATGGATACGCCTCGTATACTGTAGTTTAATTCCGGAACTCAAATAAGAGCGAAGATTAGGATTTAGAAAACAAAAAGTGAGTGGACGCGTAGAGTAGCGCAAGCAGGGCTAAAACCCTCTTTAGTAAGCCTCAGCCAAATAACACTTCTCCGTGAACGAAAATCCCGAGTGAGTGTTCGAGAGTGCGAAAGAAAGAGATAAACGCGTGTGAGATCAGAATCAAGATGGCGAAGAGTCCTAAGAGACTCGCAAACTTAGCACTAAAGCTCTTTTTTTTTTCCTATCTTTTTTCGTTTTCGCTGTTTTTCAATCGGACAACAGCCATTAAGAAATCGAACGACCTCTTTTTTTTTTTATTCTTCTTTTTCTTGTCAACAATAAGATCAGCAGCAGGTATTAAATGAGCCCTATTTTCTTCCTTTTTCAAAGACATCTGCCATTGGCAGTTCGGGTATATATTAAAATAAAAACCCTCCAAAATACAATTGTAATGCGGGCAGAAGAAAAAATAAATAACTGCGCGGTTGTTGGAAAAGAAAACTCGATTTTTATGTAACGTATTTTTATTATTCCATTTCGAGAAGAAAAACTCGATGTGCAAAATGCCAAAAATATATATATAAGGCCTATAGGTAAATATTGAACATAAATTTTCATGCAACCAAAAAAAAAAATTGTCTATTTTAGTTTCAAAAATAATTTAGTGCATGAAAATAACCTCCATTTGCGTCTTTTCGATATTGTGTTTTTACTCAATTACCACTCGACTCTGCTTTGCGTTTAAAAGTCGTTTGAAAACATTTTTCATTTTTACTAATAAGCTACTGTACACGTAACTGTAATTTTTGAACCAAAAAAAAAAAGAAAATAAAAATCTACAGTAAAAAATAATAATGCGATAAGGAACCGTATCTTCGATATTTATATACCGTACTGTAAGGCTTTAAGCTATGATAAACTATTTTCCCCTTAAAATGCTGATTCCGAATTAGATCTTAGCAATAGCTTAAGCCTTAAATTATTATTTTGATTTTGCAGAAGTATAATTTTTACAAAACCTCGTTTTTTCACTTCACTTAAAACATTTTTGTAGTTTTTTATTTGTTTTCTTTTTTTAAATCATGAAATATTTGGTGCAATAGTTGAAGACAGGTTTTAGTGCTAGAATTTCAGTAGTGACAGTTTTAGATCTTAAAATAAGTTATTTTAGTGTATGTAAGCAGTCCCCCCAAAAAAAAAAAAAAATCTTAAAACACATGTTTGATAATAATTCTGTACTAAATACAGGGTTTTTTTCTTTAAAATTTCTTAAACGACTATTTTAGTTTAGTATTTAGAACGGTGAATTGTAACGAATATTCTAGTACTAAAATTCATCAATTTAACGTTGGAAATTGAAACTATCAAGCGTTATTTCAAGCGTTGAGAACAACATCACCAACAAACTGTCATTCTTTTGACCTCTTTCCATTAATTAACAATTATACAGTGTACTGCACAAAGCTACCAGCCCACATCTAAGAGAAGCTGCGATAATTATTATAAAGTTTTTAATAAATAGACTTGGGAGATTTTTAAACTATCCATACAATAAACAACACATGCGGTACTTTTTTTGAAATGGTAGCTTCGCGCAGAACTCCGTCCAATTTTCCATTAAAACCCGTTGAAGATAAGAAGAAATGACAGTTTGTCAATGGGTTTTGCCTCGTCTCATTTAAGCGATATGTATTATCTTTTAAATAAACAAAACAAGAAGCTGGGATGATCATTTTTACCTGCGACGCGTGGGAAATGATAAATAAAAATGATGAAAAATAGAGGCGCGGAGAATCAAACGAAAATCGAATTCAAGGGACAAGCTTCTATTATTATTGAATAATGATACCTGATGGTGATTATTATTGTAGTCAGTTTTGATCGACATTCGAATTGACCGAAAGAAAACGCTGGTCTAGATGGATTGAAACATTTTGAAAAGCCCGGATGCTTGTCTTCAGTCCTCGCACTCAATCCTTTCTCCTTCCAGCATCTCCGCTCATCGTCATCGATCTTCGCGTCGTCATAGCACCCAAACTATTTCAATTACTCTACAATTCAACTTTTCATCCGTCGTCGTCTCATTCACTCTTCGCCTATATATCTCTATCCTGTATTCACTATTGTTATTTCGCTCCAAATACAAAAGGTTTTATATAATGAATTTGCATTCTTAAGCATGTTAATTACGGTCTCCAATCTACCAATACAACACTCCCCCCTTTTCTTTTTGCCCTCGCGTATTTATTCTACTGCCAAACACAAAATAATAGACTGAGCGTTGCTTATATCAAGTTCCCGGAGACTTTATTTTCATTGCTCAATCTACCTGTTGAAAAGAGGCGATGATTACATCCGATTCCGTTTGTTATTTCATTCAAATTAGATTCCAATAAATCTGAATATAAAATACCCGAAGCAAAAAGAAAATACCAGTGATTTTCAATTTAAAACTATAAAAAGATATTCAATAAATACAGTATTATTTCTACCATCAATAATAGAAAAGCAATTTTAGCCATACTGGTTAACGCTCAATTCATAACCAACTTTTAATTTGTTAATTTCTTGAACCGTCATTTTCATAAGCGTTTGGTAAATGGCAATATGAGTTAATATACATGGTGTCCGTAAAAAAACGTAGGTACCCAATTGAAGTAGTATTAAATCCTTATAATACTTGCAATCAAAATATTTTAACGACGCACGGAATATCTTTACTTCAAACACTTTTTAAACATTTAATTGTTCTATAGAGTATTGTGTTTAAAATATCCTTTTTTGGCCTCAACACACGCGGCAAAACGAGCAAGCCACTCATTATGCGCTGCATTGATTCCCCCTCCCCCCCCCCCCCCCCCCCCCCCCGAATTAGCAATTTTATTTTTAATACAAACGGAATAGTAAAATGCATGTATTGTACATATTTTTTTTGCGTAGACATGAGCTTAAAACATTTTTTTTTTGCTTTAATGTACTGTATGTCTATTGGATTTTTCGGAAATGCTAAGCCTATTAACTTATGAAAAAAAATTCATCCGATACGGTGGACCGACTATTGTAACGTCAATAAACCGTAGTGCACTGTTTCTGTTCGGTGCATAAAAAGATGTTATTGCAATGTCCTTCTTGTTTTTTTGAGAAACCGAATCGAGAGACTTAATAGTCTCCGAGAAAATCGCTTTTTACAACTGGTCGGTTATCAAGAAAGGGTTTTCCAATGTTTTCTTTCCCTTCGATAATGATATCCGTTCAACACGCAGTAAACAGCAAACGCACAAGCAACAACCTCGACCAACAAAAAAAAAAACACTTCATCTTTCTTCTTGCCTTTCAAAAAATATTAATAAAATGAGAAAGATTTGGTTGAACTGACTCGCCAAACAAGCGCCGTAACAAAAACCACTTGAAAAATAAATATGCGTACAACTGCGCAGCTGTCATGATAAACAACGAGAGGATACGTTAATAATATATATCGGGTGGCGCAAAAAAAGTGGGACCCCCTGTTATTTTTGTTACTGTAAAAAAAAATTGTAAAATCTTTAAAAAGAATATTATATTATAAAAACCACGATAGGTAGTTAATGAAATAGTGACGTCAAAGGTTTAGCTAGGAA